>JAOWBL010000003.1:1228118-1262384 GCA_028564865.1 Zenarchopterus dispar
ATAATTCATGAACTTTCAGCTTTTCAGCTTCCAAACAAACCCAGCATCTGTACCCCTTAAAAAATAAGCTTTGTAAATATGGCTTCCAGGATGGACAAGTGGGTTTTGTCTTTTCTCTTTGTAAAGTTTTCCTAAGACTTCTGTTTTTTTTTTTTCAAAAGATATACTCAGCAAATACTTCGGCAAGTGATGGGGTATACCTGAGGGCCAGATCAAAACCCACCATAAAGGGAATGAAAATGAATACATTATTAACAGAGACAAAAAAAAAAATACCACAAAAAAAATATATGAAAAACAGAGAAATCAGAAATGAGATAAAATATAAGATACCGTAACATAAGATACTGTACTGGTTTTTGGCACTATTCTGTTGTGTACTGTACCCCTACGAATGTAGCGGAGAATGAAGAATTTCATAAAACGATAAACACACTGGAGCTCCGTTACACTGCCATCTCCTAACACCTCACCAACATCGCGCTGCAAAAGTCGTATGGAGAAGTAAAAGCAACAGTACTAGACTTTCACAACTCAACACATCGCACAAGCACTACAGTAATCACCACACTACACAACACACCCATCACTGTCTAGTCTTTTTCTTTTATGTTTCACATTGGTGATTTATTCCTCCTTGGCAGAATTAGGAATTCAAATGATAATAAAATATGAGAGATTAGACTGTCAAGGAGGACTGGTGAAGGACACACACACTCTATTTTATGAAAATATCTGCTGCAGGATCAAAATGCATACATCTATCCCATGGATCAAGGTTTTACCAAATCATTAAAATATATGCAGATGAAAAAAAAAAAGAAGAAGAAGTGTTCAGGCTCACTCAAGTCTGTGAAGGACGGCATTCCTGGTCAAGTCAGAAGAAATAATGCCAACACTGTCTATCATTGCTCCTTTTCATGCTAAGCTTGTGACGGGTGCACAAGAAAGCCCTGATGACACACAAACAGTATGTGACATAAAGGCTGCCACAGCACAAGATCTGGGAAAGAGATGTGCCAATGAAAGGGAGATACTGTGCATGGCATCAGCAGTTAATCCAAGGTTTAAGGACCTGACCTTCCTGTGTGAAGCAGAAACCAGTGAGATCTATGTCAGACGGGCAAATGTTGTGATGGCTGTGATTAAAAAAATAAAATTAAAAAAAAAAGAAAGAATGGAAGTAAACAAATTAAACTAGACTGAAGTTAAAATAAAGTGCAAATCTGAGTAAATACAGCAAGTAAAGTACACCAACAGTTTTAATAGTTCTTCTTGGAAAATAATTTAAAAAAAAAAAAAAAAGGAAAATTATGTACCAATGTAAAATAGGTTTAATCTTGGATTGGAATTTTGGCATTCTTTGGCATTGATGCTGGTGGATTTGATGTTTTTCAGAAATAAGAGGATAATAAGACTTGCCAAAATGATGGAGGATAAGAACATCTCAGAGGAGGCTGATCACCCAGCTATCAAGGACAGCCTCGTCTCCATCCCCCAGACGCTTCTAAAGAGACCAATGACCTCATGTGCACTGGCAGACTTGCTTGGAGCTATATTTGCCATTTGTCACCAAAAATCAGAAAATCAGATTTTGCCACAACTGAGATCAAGAGCTTTAGAGATGAGACCTCCTTGCCTCTTGCAGAAGATCCTCTCAGTTTGTGGAAGGACCATGAACAGTAGTACCCTCAGCTATCTATGGTAGCAAAGTGCTTCCTGTGCATTCTTGGCACAAGTGTCTCTGCAGCGAGTGTTTTCTCCATGGCAGGAGACGCAGCAAATGCTCAGAGAGGTGTCCTGAAAGCTGAGCATGTAGACCAGCTACTATTCCTGCACAAAAATCTTGAGGTAAAAAATAATAAGTACAGACAATCTTGAACAACACATAAAATCTATGATCTGACAAAGATATTTTTGTTGAATCCAGAAAGCTCCTTTTCTTATACAGGAGGAATGTAAACTCCTTTTAGTACACAAAAAAGTGTTATAGATGTGAATGTTGCACAGTTTTGTACTTTTATTTTGATAGATGTTTACTTGAAGAATCTAACAAGCATTTGATATCTTATTTTTGTAGATGTGTATGTTAGTTTAGTTTCAGAATAAGTGTTATGTTTTGATGTTACTGAGTGCACATTTTGGATATTCTGAAATCAGAAGTTTAGTATACTTATCTATATTCAGCTTGAATGTTACATTATTGACATTTTTTATTTGACATTGAGCTGAAGACTAATATTGCACTGAATAGTGATGCTACAGGAATTACACTTTGATAACCACTTGAGTTTACCGAGGGATTTTTATTATGGCAGATGTTTATTTCTTTATTCAGCTTACACATTAAAAGCAAGTGTTTTTATTTCTTCTATAGTGTCACATAGATCCCTCTGTTTAAGTCAAGCATGTAATAGCTTCAAGTTTTTTCCCACACTTTAAAATAAGAATTACAATGTCATCTTGTTTATAATATTGTAATGTATCGCAATACATTGTATCGTAGCCCTTGCATCATGATACATATTGTATTACCAGATTCTTGCCAATACACACCCCTAATAAACTGCACTCCCTGCTCGCAGTTTAATAATAGTAAAATTCAGCACCTTGCTTCAAGACATAATCTTGTCATCATGATCAAGTTCCAAATCTTTATCAATTACTGATTAATAATGCCCATCCATACTCAAAACAACCATATGAAGGCAATAAAGGGCCATAAGACAAAACCAGTAAGACAAAAACTAGAACATTATGAATGAAAACATCCAATAATTAACAAACAACAATGAGGACTCAAAATATATTTTAATCCACTCTGTGCACTTTTCATTTGTTCGCAAATGACACATTAAAAAAATCAAATTACAGATCATTTACAGTGAAATAAATCTGAAGCTATTTATCCCTCTTCCACTACACATTCAACCCCTGCAAGAAAAAAATCTGTGTTGTCACCAAGCAATATAGAGGTTGTTTGAAGCGAATACTCCATTTACTGTGAACAAATGCTTTTCTGTGTAAAAACAGGTAAATCTCCTGCTGCTCATTAACACACACAGAAGATTATAAATAAATGGGCTAATCCATGCTTTGTTCAGATCATGTGTGTTCTGTTTGCATTCAATACTTTGTGGTTCAACCTTGGCAGTCTTTCACTTTGGAGCAGACTTTCAAAAGGAATGCCTAAGGGTTTGAGGGCATGTAGGAACCAGGATTTGGTTAGGGTTAAGCTATGGTCAGAACTAATTCTTAACAAATGCTGCTGAACCATGAAATAAACCTCAACAGCAAGGAAAGGTGTAACAAGCCTCTGCTTGTTATGATGTTAAAACAGGGATACACTTAATTCTTAAAGTTAGAAAGAGAACCAAAAATACTTGTTTCATCTCAACTTAACCTGCGCTGGCACTGTTTAAAGATGCATTGGGGCTTTTCAACACACTCAAAACATCCGTACTGGTACCAGGCCAGTGGCTAGAGCCAGTACCATACAGGTTCTAACAAAGAAGTAGCTCCTTTTCCACTGGCTGGAGAGCATCAGAGAGCCAGAAACCTATGTCATTTTTTTATTTCAACAAAAGGGAAACAGAAAATCCATAAAAGGAGTGCAAAATCCATCACAATAACAACAATCAAAATTGAATTTCGGTATGTGCAGACATTCATCCTGGCCTGAAAAATCTTGCTTGGAGTCTGGAATTGACTTTATGCAGCTGTCTGGCATTAACATCGATGGCATTTACATTTCAGGATTAAAATAAGTCTTTTTAGAGTCATATGTTTGCTGTACAGTACACATTTTTGATTGCATGGTTAAAATCAGAATGCATCCAGAATTTCCTGTCGATATACGTTTTAAACTCAGAGGTTTTTTTAATATGGTTGTTGCATAGCTTTGGTTGGTTACAATAATCATGATTTCTGCTGTGACATAGGGGTTCTTGCATCTTGCCCAGCAAGGTTTTTGGGGCAGCGTACACCAGTTTTCTTGGCACAGAGTCAGTGAAATCCTCGTACCAAGTGGTCAAAAAGTTAAAACCTGGTGCCAAGTCTGGCACTAGCACAGGACTAGCCTTAGAACCACTTTGGTCAAAAAGCCCTAAGTGAGGGTCTTCATAAAGACAGAATTAGAAATATGCTTTAGTTTGTGAACCAGGACTGAAAAAGTGCAATAAGAAGCTAATGGATAAATTGTATAACGATGCAACAAAAATGGCAGGATGAGTGGCCAAATGAAAGGTCAAGAAGTGTCCACACAGACTGAAACACACACAGCTGGAGTGTGAAATGCGCTGCAGTCATCTAGCACCCATTTGGCACCGGATGGATCCTGGTAGCTTGGAGGTCAGCCAGCACACACACACACACACACACACACACACACACACACACACACACACACACACACACACACAGGTCAGCTTAACGGGCTTTATGCCTCAACTGCAATTTTGAGAGGCTCCAGCATTCCTAAACACTGAAATTAGAGCCAAGAAAACATGTCGAAACAAATACAGGTAGTGCCTTTTCTGACAAAAACCAGAACGTCTTTGAGCCTCCATACTGCACATTCCAACGCTTCAAGAAAAAAAGTTACTCCAGCAACAACGGAATCTGCAATGAGGCTTATTTTCCTTTTTTCTCTGCTTTTAAAATTCAGCAGCAGGAAACATTTCAGAGGATTGCATTGTGTCTGATAACTGTTCACCCCTCTTGCTCTACTCCGTTCAGACATCAAGTTTGGACATGCTCATGCAAGAGCTGATTAATTAACATCACTTCTGTAATCTGATTCTCTGAACCAGGAGTTACTGACAAAGCAAAGACAAAAAGGAAAAAAAACAACCCCAAAAGAGGAAAGTATTTTGCTCTGGAAATGAAAAGCTAATGAGGTAAGATTTATTTCAGTTGCTCAACCCTTTTTGTAAACTTACAGGTAAGTGTCCAAACAGAGGTACTTGGGCAATATGGGGAGATGAAGAACAAGGATCCTTAAGTGAACAAAAATAAATAATTACATCAAATAGAAATCAGTCAAGTCTGAGACCATCGACTCATATGGGTGGATCATTCTATACACCTTCAGCATGTGGATGGATGGATCTTGCCTGCCCCATGTAAAGGTCAGACAAATGAAATCCCACAGAGCAGCAGGACATGTGTTGAAATCGCTTGTCGACTTGCTGCAAAGAAATTTCATCTATCCATCCATCTTTATCTGAGAGCTACGATTTACCAAAGACCTGGGTGACCCTCTGCAGGGCGAGAGAGGATAGATGAGAGACAGAGACAGGGACGTCTGAGCAGGGAAGCGGAACAAGTACAAAAACAGGACGAGAAGAAAGAGAAGGAGAAAGCAGGGATGGATGTCTGCGTGTGGGTGCGCAGACAAGCAGAACATGAAAACACAGAAAGAGAGATGACATAGACACAAATACATACTTAAGAAATAAATGGATAAAAAAACATCAATCTTTCTGCTTCTTTTACAACATTCTTGTTCTGATGACAATTTATGCATCATGCAGACTTAGTCTACTTGACAGCCTCATCTTTCAATCAAAAGGCTGGCAACCCATAAGAACCACTATATGACTGCATGAATGTGTGAATGAGAAAAACGTGATTAACTGCCTTGTAGAACCAACACAAGGTTAAAAAGGCACTCTACAAGTCCTGAGCATCGACAAACAGAAAAGAAAATCCACACAATACAGTGAAAAATCAATCAGGCTCTTCGGTGAAATATTTTGATTCAGGCCTGAAAATGAATGACCGACTTTGTGCTTCTCTATGCCATGTTTCATTTCAAACATTCAAGCTTCGGGTTGTCAAACTAACAAAACAACTCTTTGAAAGAGGGTTAGATTTTACATACCTGATAGGCAATCACTGTAACAATCTCTTCACAAAAGCTGACAAAAATACTCCCGAACCAAAGAATCAAGACTTGCAGCATTTTGCCAATTCATACCTGGACTGTTATCCAGCCTTTTAAACTTACATTTTAGATATTTGCATGAAAATTGAGTGGGAATAGGAAATTAAAATGACAAAAGATTATGAAGGTCACTTTTTTTTTTCTTTTTTTTTTTTTTTGAGCCAAAACAGAAAAATTTGCAAGTTGAGAAGTTAAATGTATGAGTATAATGGTAACATATTCAAAGAATAAAGGACCACAAGCATCAATATGACTTCTATGATGAAATCTTTAACTACAGTCAGATATCTTCTCTTACTTTCGCCTGCTCCCTTTAGGGGTTGCCATAGCAAGTCATCCATCTCCATCTAACCCTATCCTCTGTATCCTCCTCTCTCACACCAAACACCCTCATGTCCTCCTTCATTACATCCATACATTTCCTGTTTGGTCTTCCTCTAGGCCCCTGCCTGGCAGTTCCCATCTTAACATCCTTTTCCCAATAACTTCACTATCCTGATCCTATTCATCCTTGTGACTCCCAAAGAAAACCTCAACATTTTTATTTCTGCTACCTCTACCTCTTTCTCCAAGATATCCGAATATAAAATTTATATATTTCCATTATTATTCATTGTTCCTTTACCACAGCAGGTCTTCAGGTAATGATCCTCTTATCTCCAGAATCCTGAAGGCCTGCACAGACCAGCTCTGTGAAAACCGACAGTAGCTCTTCCACCTCTGCCTGAGCCTGAAGACCGTTTCTAATCCATCTTCTTTCAGTAAACTAAAACAAACTACTAGAACATCTGACATGATGGAGGTCCAGGAGAGAGTGTTACTGGCCAGCATCAGTAAGCAAACAGCCACTTTTCAGGATGAACTGCTATTTGCCTATCGTCATGGGGCTGAAATTGGAGACACCACAATCTTCCTGCTTGAGCAAGCCCATTTACATCTTGACAAAGCAAGCGGCACTGTGAGGATCATGTTGTTTGGTTTGTCCAGAACATTTAAAACAATTCAGCCTGATCTATTTTGTGAAACGCTCCGGAAAATACAGACGGATGACTCAGTTACCTCATGGATTAAGGACTGACAGGCAAACAGACCACAGTTTGCGAGAGTGAAGCGTTGTGTGTCTGACTGGGTGGTCAGAAGCACAGGAGCACCACAGGGGATTGCATGCTTACCATTTCTCTTAATTCTGTGTACCTCTGACTGCCAAAACAACTCAGAGTCCTGTTATCCACAGAAATATGACAGGAGACTAGTGGAGCATGTTATGGCATGGTGTGGGAACTATTCCCTCATATTCAGACTAAACAAGAAAAAATAAGGTTATCGTAGCTTTTATGAAGTCCAGGAATAAGATGAACACTAGTGGATTTCCGTTACACTTTTTCCCAAAACCAAAGCGGGGGGGGGTTTGTGAATGACAGTAATTCTTATGCAAGTAGATGAGATTCTAGGATGTAGGATGAGATTCTAGTAAAGTTATACTCATAAAGTCTAGTGGGTGACTTTATGAGTATAACTTTACCTGAATCATACTACGTGACTTCTCTTCAAAACAAAGAAGAAGGCTTCATCTTCAATTCTGGACAAATTATTGTGAGTGCTGCTTCTGCTGTTGCGGAAATAGTCAACAGAAGATGAAGGTAATGGATGATCATTCAAATAGTCACAAGGTGTGGTTATATGATCTACAACGTCACATCCAGTGATGCTAGAAACATGCAAAGTTTTGAGCTAAACTGAACTACTGACCTGACTGGAAAACCATCTCATGAAAGCATAAAAAGGCTTTCGCGATATTTGACATTTAGAGGTGATGGAAAAGAAAAGATAATGTGGGTAGACAACATACTGGACTGGAAATGCAATACAGATGCCATCTACAAAAAAGGGATATAACAGACTGTACTGCTTGAGTGAACTCAAATCCTTCAGTGTTTGCAGCTGCTTACCACTAGAAATCTGAGGGGGAGAGTGCAGCTTCATCTCCAGTCATCTATCGGGGTAGCAGCGTCACAACTGCTAACAAGTCTGCCAGAAACTAGGCTGGAGAGCTGTCTGAAGTAAAGGTTTCAAACAGAGTAGCAGGCCAATGTCGTAAATATGAGAAATAAAATCTTATTTCCAGACTGATTCATGATGGTGAGACTTAAAAGCACACAGCAACACTTCGACACAATCAATATTTTTCTATCAATAACTGTTCCCTACACCTCCCCCATAATAAATGACAGTTTAATCCCAGCCTGTGAGGACAGTTTTCCCTTCACATAGTATTGTACTGTAGGCTCATATCACAAGAGCACAACTGATTGTCACATGAAAATGTTGAAACAAACATCACTGCACTCTAATTTCTAACAACTTGATACAGAGCACAAGATTATTGTAGTTTGGGTCTGCTTTCTGATATTTTATCATTCCTCATACTTTTTTGTATTTCCATTGGCAAACACCACTATTCATTACCACCTTTCGACTAAATATGTTGCTACCTGGTGATGACACACTGAAGCCAGATGATGGAATAGGATTGATGTTTTTTCCCATTTAAACCAACATGTTTACCTTAAATTCATTTCACAGTTCAATGTAAATACATCCAAAGTTGTAATGACACTGAATGTATTTAAAGAAAAAATTCTGTGACAAGAAACAATGCAAAATCTGCAAGATCAACTCCAAGCAACTAAACACCAAATCTTTGTTTCCAAAATACATATTTCCACATTTTTCAAACTTTCCACTTCTACTATGGTTCAAAAACATGTTAATGGAGTGCTGACACAGCCAACAATCTCAATTGCTCTTTAATATTTGAGCGACCAGATACCACTGAGCATCTCAAGAGTCATAGATGTTCCTTGTAACTGTCAGTAACATTAGTTCTTCAGTTTAAAGCCAAGACCTAATATGATGCTAAATATGTGCCAGTCTAAACAAAGAGATCAACATATTTGGCAAGAACAATTCGGCCAGAAACTATGATGTTTGATGCCAGGAAAAATGAGCCACATTGAAAACTGAAAACCTGTGTTTCAGAGAGTTCAGCATTCTGTCTCAAAGCACAAGCGAATATATTCCAAAGTAAAGGAGGAGAATAAATAAAAAGAAATGATGGCCTCTAGTGCAAACATCTCTCACAAATATTCTTCAAGGTTTTAGCTTCAGCACTCATGACTCCGTTATCCCCAGGGCTCTAAACAAACCACAGCAGAGTCGATGAGACCTTCACAACCTAAGAGGCTCATCCATTATACTGCAGCCAAACACAGCTGCTAGGCACTTACCTCTTCTCATCTTCACGTAACAAGTTGCCTTATAATCAGTGGACTCTATACGGACAAGCTCGTTAAAATTCTAGAGGTTTTTATGTAATTCATGTGCTCAAATGAAAGGATTTTCAAGCAGTTTGCTGCCAGGAGTAGACACCTGCTGTAATGCAGAGACCAGTTGGAAGCAGAGGAAAGCAAACATTTTCAAAATCACTTTTCCTTCATCTCAACATCCACTGGTGTCAGAATCTTTCTAAAGATCAACAAAGAGAGATAGGACTACCAATGTTTGATTAATTTTATATTACTGTGTGGAGAAGGCAATGAATTCAGGATCACATTTCACTGGTTTGGAAAGTAGTTTTAAAGACTTTCACATGTCCTACCATGGATGAAAAGCATCAGTACAAATAATAACTCTAACTGAAACACACCAGCCTGAGAAACCATGACACTAAATTAAATATAACAGTTAAACAAACAACATGGTGATCCGAGCATCAACTCAGAGAAAGAGCTTTCTACAAAGAAAACACAACAAACTGAAAAATATCTGTCACACGTGAACTTAATGTCAACTGTAATTAACCTAAAAGACTTCACTAGCTTCTATAAACTAAAGACTGACTTATGCTGCAAGAGGAATAAATGAAGCATAAGGAAGTAAAAGGTTGCACTGCTAAAGCAAAACCCTCAGCTCTGATTTTCATACCTTGACCCTAAACATTACATACATTTTTCACAGGAAGCAAAGAATGAAGAACTTTACAAGTCCAACTGTCCTCAGACTGTAAAATCAGGTTTACTGAAAACATTTATATCCGTCAACTGTGGCCATATGGGTGAAACTAACTTTATAATTTTTATCTCTGTTGTATAAATACATGGAAACAACGAATTACACAAAATGAGAAAATCTAAAGAATACAAAAAGCAGAAACTTAAAAAAAAAAGAACCCTCCCTGCCCCCTCCAAACATGGTGTCAATAAAAATAAATAAATAAAAATCTGCCGTTCATCTTACTTGGTAAACTGCATAAGAAACCCCAGTCCTCAGATATTTGCCATCTGACATATTACATGACCTGCATATTGATACATGATAATGAAAATGATCAGAGAAAGTCTTCAAAAAAAGGCCTAAACTTCAATGGATAATTAAAGATATCTGGACTGGCATTCTCTAGATTCAGAGACATTTAACCCTGAAAAGTCAGTTTTAAAAGACTATAATGCAAAATGAAAAAAAAAAAAAAAGTGCATAGAAATGTATGATGCATATACATTACTCTGTAGCATCATGGGTATTTTGACCTTGATGGAACCTCTAGTGAATCTGCAGCAGGTTGTATATCCAGAGCATGTGAGAGAGGAAGCTGCAGTCACAGAGTGACATTAATGTCTATCCTTGTCAGCTCTTTCCTTCTTCCTCCTCATTTTCTTTTCTCTGCTTCCCTAATTTCTTTTGAGTGCCACAATTTGTTTAGAAAAAAAAAACACTTTTCTGTCTGAGCCAACCATGGAGCTTTAAAAAAGGCCTTCTCTGCAACTGTCAGATGACTTTGAAGGAAAAAAAAAAAACAAACATCTGATCGACAGCAATGAAAATGCATGCAAATGAGGGGTTTACTTTCCATCAGTGAGTTTTTCAGGCAAATGTTCAGCTTTCTTTTTTTGAAACTGAAAACGAAAATGAAGCTTCATACTTTCATACATCTCTCACTTTACAAAAAATAACCGGCAGTAAAAATTAAGATATTTCTGTTAGCTTTCATAAGTCCACTAGATTTTGTGAACACATGATCCAAAGTCTATTTCATTCTGAAAACCAATTAAGTCTTAAATAATTGCTGCAAGAAGCTTTCTTTTAAAACTCTATGCTCCTCACATAAATTTCTTTTAAAATTTCTAAATGTTGTATTCATTCCATATTTTGTGATGAAAACAACATGCATTCACTTGGGATTTGTTATATCAAACAATGTAAAGTGGTAGAAGAAAGACACACAACAGCAAGACCCACTAATAGGCCTAACATTTTACATGAGTTTAGTAAACCAAATACAAATATGTATCAGATCACACAAAACAAAAAGTTATGAGCAAGTGAGTTACACTCAAGTATCTATGAATAACAAAAACATACATTTATTAAATCTTTAGTGTGCAGCAGTATCATCATCTACCAGCACTGAGAAAGATGACCAGCCTTTCATGTTAGCTCCAGTTTGTGCTGTTAGTGCTATTTTCCACTCAGGCAGACACGGGGGTCACGCTGGGGTCCTGCACTAAAGCACAGCAGAAGAGATGATGAGGGTGACATGGACTGTTTCAGACCTGCCACCAAGAATTTCACGATTTCCATTAATTTATCTGTTTTATTCATCAGGTTTATTTGTTAGACTGATAAATATATGGAAAGGTTAAATATATTTTATTATTCCTAGAGATATTGTGCATCCTACACCTTTACTTAAAAAAATAAAACATTTTACAACCACAAAAACTATTAGATTGAGTTAAAGTCAGCTGCAAAATATATAAAATGGTATTATCATTGGAATGTCCACTTGTGCAATATGAATATTGCAGAAACAAAAATATCCTATTACTTCTAGGTGCTATGCATTCTGAATTTCAATAAAATATGGAACACCATTCCCTTAATTGTTTATTTATTTATTGGTCTTTAAATATTTTTTCTTTCTATTTGATTATCTTTACTTAAATATGAAGATGTTACACTACAATGATCAACAGACTGCATTTCCATGCAAATAAGGCAATCCATCTGATAGATAGCAGTTGTTGCCACTTGCTTTTTGGATAAAAAAGGTCAGTGACATGTCTGGAGAGTCTAAAATTGTAAAATCATTTCAGAATGTCCTCACTGCTAAATCGGGAAGGATTTGAATATCTCATTGACTATAAACTCATCAAAAGATTTCTCTGTGCACTTGACACATGACCAAAAATCAATTCCGTATGTTCAAGAGCTTGCTCTCTTCTGGTGGCACCACTTTGAAAACAAGTATGATTCTCAATTGTAAATAAATGTGTGGGCTGAGGAACTCATCCAAAAGTCCCCGTCTTACAACACATTTCACTGTGGCAAGCACAAATGCAGGCTAAAGCTCTATCATGCAAAGTCAGGTGAAAACAACCCAGATTTGCGATCTTCCAAGGCATATTTAAAATGCACTGAGAGAAACTGGAAAGCTGTCCTGTAATCAGAAAAAAAACAAAATTTTTAATTATTTTTTGAAAAAAAAAAAAAAAAAAAACAGCACGATCCAGATTTAAGAAGAGAAGGACCATTTAGAGTTATCAGCACTCGATTCAAAAGCATGCATCTTTGTCAGCAAGACAATGCTAATTTGCATGCTGCATTACTTTTCTCATCTTCAAAATCTGATCATTTCTATGTTCTATTGTGAGTAAAATATTGATTTATAAGATCTACAAACTGCATTGTTTTTGCTTATATTTTACACAGTATTCCGGTTTTGTTGGAATTGGGGGTGTATTTCCTCACATTAAGCCTGTGCATTACAATTGTCATGTTTTGGAGGGCCTTTGTTGAATTATTATGTTCACTGTCTAAGTATTTCAGCTGAATGTGCCTCTAATAGAGTGGATCACGCTCTCAGCATACAGCAGCGATTGTCCAAGTGTGTTTCAGCAGCATTCTTGTTAGCCTTTTCTAGTTTTATCACAAGCTTTTAATTCTAAAATGTTAGTGGAGCGGTATGAGGTCTGATAAAAGGGTCAGTCTGTCGCAAATGTTTCAAATGGGCAACTTTTTGATCCCAGCCTGCCAATCAAGGCCAAATGTGGACCAAAGAAAACTGCAAATGTGGGTCAAGCATTCTCCGCTAACTGGGTGGAGATGAAAGAATCCATCACTCAGTTCCAGGAGCTTCAATCAGTAAGCATGTTATCAAGTTATTGCAACAAATAACTTTTGATACATTTTGCTGCGGCATCTAGATTATGTTTGGTTGAGTTAGCTCATGTATGGACATGCATGGAGAGTACAGACATAAATACACTCTTCAAATGTGGTTGTCTGAAGCAGGTAGCACTGCCATCATAAGCAGACCATTAAAAAAAATATTGGAGGTCTACACTTAATACTAATGATGGAGCGGATGGTTACAGGACTAATACAGGTATAGGTACCAGTTTCCAATACTCTGCCCTGGTGAAAAATCAGTATTGTTGATCTGAACTTTGCAAAAACTGAAAATCAGAGAGAGTTTAGAAAACTCTATACAGAGCATCCCTACTTTAATTTCAAAAGTATTTTCAAAAGTACTTACATCATATTTCCCTTCCCACCCTCCATTAGTATCTGAATTTAGAACCAAGTTCTTTCCTTCGTCTTTTATCAACAGAAAGTTTAAATAAAAAAATAAGAAAATTGTCCAAATGTTAAATATTAATGAAGCTGAAAGAATCACTGGAACTAAGAACAGTTATAACAATATTTGTAGCACTTTAAAGCAGCTGGATAGCAGCTTTAAAGGCAAATCATACTGATTCAGGGGTTTTCTCATTCATATTCATAATTTTCACTATGTTTTGCCTGCTACTTCTGGGCAGCATTGTGTCTAGTGGAATAAATGATGTGGCCTCTGCAGTAAACCGTTTAAATGTCAGAAAACATCTTCTTTTATATTGATTCTCTCTCTGCAGGAAGCAGGAAGTTTGTGTCTGAGCCAGCTGTCAGTAAGCTGCAACACACAAACATATAAACGCTCACACTTGGCAGGAGGATGGTGTGTTATGTTGCTGATCAATAACGCAGGAAGAGAAGCTTCATAGAGACATAGAGGTCACGTGCATGTGTGTATGTGTGTGTGTGTGTGTGTGCATACTTGGCAGACAGCCATGTAGAAAGGTGTCGATACCAGCTGAGAGAGAAAGAAGAGGGTGAGTCGACTATTAAATTTGTTGGCACACAACTAACAGTCTGAAGAAAGAAAGCCACTTATTCTGCTGTCCTCTAGTCTCCATTCAAACATAGGAATGAAGGAAGGATAGAGCATTTCAATAGAAAAAGTGCTTGTGGGAATTGAACTCCTCATTAGGACAAGATTTTAAATGGAGGGAGATGACAGAGTGTTGTCTTTTTAAGTTAGAGATAAACCTTTTACAACAACACCAATTGCTATTGCAGGAAGTTTGTGTGCGTGAAATAAAATGTGTCAAATTTCTGAAACCTCTTTCCTCAACTACACATAGCTGCTGGAGGAACTGTTGAGGAACTGATTGTCCTCCACGACTTTTCCTATTAAAATAATTTTGTCTTTAAATGTTTATGTTCATCACATTTAGAAAGGTTGAATTATAAAATGTTGACAGAATAACTACTACTATGAGGACTCTCTTCCAATTGGCTGAACTTTCATCCATCCATCCATACATAAAACCTTCTCTTATCCAAATTCGGGTCACACTGGAGCAGCCTAAGCAGAGTAGGCAAGGCTTCCCCCTCCTTAGCCACCTCTACCCCTGCTCTTCTGGGGAAATACTGAGGCATTCCCAGGCCAGTTGAGAGATATAAATCTATTCAAGCATGTGCTAGGTCAGCATGTCCTATCCCTACCAAGAGCATAGAGCCGATTCAGTATTCCACCATCAGAGAAGAACCCACATCAGTCCCCCTTATTAAAAGGCTTGACAAATGATCAGGCTCTCCTCACCAGCTACTCTGCATAGAAGGAAAACAGTGGGATTCCCCTGTATTTCAAGCACAACCTATGGGCCCCTTTCTTAAGAAGGGGAACCAACATCCCAATCTACCAGATCATATGGATTGCCCCTGATGTCCATCCAATGCTGCAGAGGCATGTCAACCAAGACAACCCTAGAACATCCAGAGCCTTGAGGAACTCCAAGCAAATCTCATCCACCCCCAGATCCCTGCCGTCGTGAAGCTATTTATCCATCTCAGCAACCTCCCCCAGAGTACCCAGATTCCAATTCCTCTAAGAAGGACATGGTGGTGGGATTCAGATCTTCGACATATTCCTTTCATCGTCTCATCACATCTCCAGTTGAGACACAGCACAGCACCCAACACTGCACAACTGAACACAGTGTTGGTGAAGCACTTCTTTCACCATCTGAGCAGCCTGGTGGTTTGCCAAAATCTTTTTGGAGGGCCAACTGAAAGTTATTCTTCATGGGCTCTCCAAACTCCACTCACACAAAAGTTTTTGCTTCAGCAGCTACTGAGATTACAGAATGCTTAGTCTGCTAGTACCCATCACCTGCCTGACAGGTACTGACACGACAGGCTAACCATTCCCTGTAGAACCCCTTTCTTCAGCTTGACGGCCTCCCTTACCTGGGGGGGGTCTCCATCACCGGATTCAGTGATTACCACCACAGCAGGCAAAGATGATCCTGCAGCTACAGCTTCAATCAGCTGCCTCAACAGAAGAATGGAACATGATTCCGATCCAATGTCCACCATCTCCCCTGAGATGAGGCTGAAGCTCTGACGAAGGTGGGAGTTAAAGATCTTTTTGACAGGTCCTTCTGCCAGACACTGCCAGCAAATCCTCACTGCATGTTTGGGCCTGCTGGGTCAGTCAGACACCTTCACCCAGCAGCTGATCCAACTCACCAGCAGATAATTGACAGCTGGATGAAATGAAAACCTTTAAAAGTTTTAATGCTAGAAAAAGGAAAATCTCCACCAGTCTTTTCCTTTGTTATAAAAGGGGGAAAGGTCAAGTTTGTATCTACTATGTATCACACCAGTTAAATTATGAAGGCTTATGTTTTAAATCAACTCAGTTATTTAGAATGTGAAAGTCTGCTATTCAACTACAACTAAAGGAAACAATCTAAAGCTCAGTCTTATTATTTTGCAATGCTGACAGTGTTTTCATTTATTTACAATAATAAAAGTATAACCCAGATCAAGAGCAGAGATTAGCATTATATATATTGAAAATATCCCAAGTGTGACTCTGGAGAAGAACACGTCAAACTGCTGTTTTACTGTAAAATATGCAATGTATAATGCAACTGATGGGAATCCGTGCATGATTCAGATGTTATGTGTGATAATCTGAGGTGAAAGTCAATTACAAAACAAAAAAAGCTGAGGGAATAAAAGCAAAAACTCATTGTTATGTGAGGTACTCAAGTAGCTTCATAACTGCAGTAAAAAATAAAGTAAAAAGGAAATTAGTTTTTTAAGAGAAAATTTGTTTCTTCTGTTTAAGGACATTTCTTTTCTTTTTGGTTCTAAGGATTTGGAGTATATCACAGTGTACTCATCAAGTAATTGAGAAAACCACATTCGATTTCCAGAAATCATCAGAAAATTTAAAGTGTGTCAAATTGTGAACATATACTCCAGGGCAACTGATAAAGCTTAGTCTGATGATCAAGCCTGTTTAACTGCTGAAAGCTTCATGTCAAGTTCAGCTGACTTGATTCAGCAGCAGTTTCTGTCATTTTAGTGTTTCCTATTACTTTTTTCCAAGATCAAACTCAAAATTGTATTTTCCCCAGTTTTCAGCATCACAGTTTTCATCATATTGCATCACCATTATAGTGTATTTTGTCGAAGACGAGTTGAAACAAAAGCGGATGGAGGGAGGAGATAATGACAAGGAGAAGAGCAGGAAGGCAGCACTCATCCCCAACGGGTGCATTTGATTTGTGACACTGCGGTGCCTTGCAGGAACAGAGATGGATGGATGGAAAACAGGGAGGAGAGTGAATGGAAATGAAAACACACACGCACACACTGATTAAAGTTCTGAGAACTTCCTGTCTTTTTGATTCCCTCATCTTGTATCACCAAGTACTGCAACAACATCCCACTCAGTGAAAACTCGGTATCAGGATGCTTCGGTTTCCAGACATGACTTCACCAGTGTGTGAGTGGGTGGGTGTGTGTGTGTGTGTAGCCTGATGCAACTTACACTCGTTTCTGACACCAGCAGAAACAGAACAGCTCTTCTTTACTAATGAGACTTAATGAGAACAGGAAGAAAAAGAAATGAGACGAAATGTTCACTCGACTTCAACAAATGTTCATTCATGTTCACTTATGTGATCTCACATTTTTCACATTAAAAAGGAAATTTAGAGATAAGGAACCAAGATGTCCAGAACTTTCCACAAGGGAACAACTAACCATCCAGCTGGGAAAAGAGATATTTTTGAATTAAAAAAATAAATTAATGAATTTTAAAAAACACCCTGAGAGGAGTTTGCATGTTCTCTGGATGCTTGAGTGGGTTTTCTCCAAGTATTCTAACTTGCTCCCACATTCCACAAAAAATGTACATGTTTCATGACTCTAAATTGCCCATACATGAGCATGCATAGCTGTTTATATACATGTTTGGCCCTGTAATAAACTAGCAACCTGTCCAGGGTGTACCCCTGCCTTTTCCCTGTAATGAGCTGGGATAGAATTCAGCAGACCCCTATAGCTCTGTACAGGATTAAGCAGGTATAGAAAATGGATGGGTGAATTTTTCTTTTCTTTTGGATGCTCAGTTTTTTCAAATGTCTCACACTTTTATGTTCATTTTATAAAATTAACAAGCAGTTAATTTATTAAGTAAAATAAATAATAATAATTAAACCAACAACTGTCTGTGAGTACCTTTTATTATGTCTTGATGTGTATGACTTCCTGTAGAAAATGTTGAATTAGGGAAGGTTAGTTGTGTCTGTTTTAGACCCAGGCCAGCGATATTGTGACAAAAAAGGTTAAAGTGTGAGTTTTCAGTTTCCAAAATTGCAAAACAGAGAAATAATTACTTATTCTAAAAATCCCTCTGAATTGGGCTTTGGTCATTCAGAGAGAAAATGTAAAACATAGAGATGTGAGTGATTACAAGCAGTCCAAATAAAAAAAGGCTTCTGCACTACTGATTAATGTAGGAAATGCAAAACAGAAAGCCTAAGGAGAGCCTACATTAACCTATACCCACAAAAAATAAAAAGGAATGAACTACGGCATATTTATTTATTTATACTTTGAGGTGGAATTCACATCAGACAGACAATGAATAACAAAAGATAGTCAACAAAGAGAATGAAAGCAGGAAAGAAAAGAGAAGGAGTGAGACAGAGATTAAGTTGGAAAGTTTAATTGGGAAGAAGGTCTAAAATCTCCAGAGCTTCAACACACACTAATGAGCTGTTAGCTGATTAACACACAGTGGGCGTGTGTGTGATGGAAAAGTCACATGAGGACTAAGGAGATCCTCAAGTCACTCAAACATCAAATCCAGGGATTGACCTTCAAAGAGACATAGATTCTGTCCAAATGAAAATGGCTTGCAACTGCAAAGAACCTTACTGCTGTCATAATTCCCAATTTTATTGCAAGTAATAATTAATGATGTGATTTATGCTCTTAGGAATCATGGAGCGGTGACAAAAAGAAAAGACCATCATAATTGCCAGCTTTAAGCCCCTGAAAAACTGCTAAATTTAAATAATACATCCCAGACCAGCCACAGCCAAATAAAAGTGAACAAAATCCTGAGGGTATGAATCCCAAACTGAATTGTTTATTGACCACTGAGACTTGTGTTCCCCAAATCAGACTACATGAGTATTTTAACAGAAAAGATGAAGGACACAAATTTGCTCAAGAAAATAACATTTTTCATTCCAAAGTTAGAGGGCTATTCTGTTACTACATCACATGACCTTCCAAATACAACATATTTAACAGTGAAAGAGGCTGTAAGAGCTTAAAGATTCACCGGAGGCAATTAACAGACCTGATCTGTTGGTCACATTTAGAAATTAAAATCCAACTCATTTTTTAGTACTGGTCAGACTATATTCATGCATTTTGAGGAGTCAATGTGTCAATCAGTCGTGACTCAATAGAGGATATGGAGCTGATGTATGTCACATTGAATTTTGGTAATTGGGTTTCTTTGTGCCGTACTGTAAGGACCTTTTTAGTGCAGAGGCTGTTCTTTGTATTCAGGGATGCTGCATATTAACTTCCGATTACGTCTTTATGCACTTATAGTCATAATTAGCCTTGAAAATCATGTCTCGGTTTTTTCAATCTGATCAAACGCTAACCACATGTCATGACTGTTAAATTTTATTAAATTTTTTTTTTTTAAATAATTTTATTACTTGATTTTTCCGGGAATCAGATTTTCTTTTGCTACAAAACTGTTTCATTAATTGGGATATCTCACATTTTTAAAAAAAACTATTAGTGAGTTTCCTATGATTTATTAAGTAAAATTGCAAAGTTCTTCCAAAAACATAGTTTCATATGTGCATGACTCTTACATGATTTTCAATGTACAGATATATGTTTCTTAGCAACAAGATTTAATTTCTTTCTGCAAGACTAATTTATGCTATTACCTTCTCCTTTAAATTTAACCTTGTTAATCATGCTAAACCAAAGTAAACAGTAGCAGTGGATCACTTTCATATCAACATTCGACCCAGCATGATACAGCTTCAGATTCTCTATTAAAACCCATCCTGGGTTTGTACATCCAAGAAAACCAGTTATCTACTTGATGATGTCACACATCCGATAATGAGCTTACTGTTGAACCAACCATATCATTTAAGGGGAAGAAAAACAAAGTCTGGCCAGAGAGTTCAGCAGCAACAAGCCAGTTGAGCAGTAGAAACCCAAAGTCAGCATCTAAAACCTCTGTAGTAAGTGCCATTTTATCTGTCAAAAGCAACACAATTACAGTTTGGTATCATGGTGGGGAGGCAGAAAAAAGCTGAGCAGTAAAGCACAGGCATCGAGACAGGAGTCGTATTTTCAGACCGATTACAGTGCCGATTTGGCCTTCACGCCTGATTCTCTCAACAGACCTAAACCAGACTGTCTGCTTCCCTGATGCAGCTACAGAGCTCATCAAACATCCCATGAGGCTCTCTTTAACATACCTGTTACTTTGCCAGTCCAGCTCACAAATAAAGAAAAGTTGCTTCAAGAAATGCCCAATGTAACTTGGTAGGACCCAAAAGACTACAAATTTCTTAGAGTCTGATTAAGCTTTTTAATATTTAAAATAGGGCATCATAAAAGCAAATGATTTATGGTTTTATGGGGTAAATAAGTGCAGCTTGAATTCTTTTCGCTTCCTTTTTTATTCAACATTTTTATATAAAACTTAAGCTACTCCTGAATCTCTGCTCCCTATTAGCATATCATTAATTAAAACCGCTCCCCTCCACAGATATTCTGTCAATTTCAACATGATTGTTAGCTTGACATGACTATTTATAGCAAAAAGAGATTGCCGTCTGAACACTAACTCAACAGGAAGAAGGGGACAGATGTAGTCAACCTCAGATGAAGTAAAAGATCGTGTTTTTTTTGTTTGTTTGTGTTTTTTTTTTTTTTTTGGTTTTGTTTCATTTTCCCAAGCTGATAACTATGTTTAGTTCTGCAGGCCAGAACAATTAAAGTACCAGTTCAATTCAAGCCTGAAGAGTGAAACACTGACTGTTCAATAGCATTCAGCAGAAACTGATATCATCAGCTGTGGGCCTCATTTCCACAACTACTGCACACTATGCATTTTTGTGGAGATATGAAATGACTTTGGAAAGCTGTGACTTCATAAAAATAATCTGAACAAACCAAACGTTTTGCACCAGTTGCCTTCTCCATTCACAAAACATCTTAGGAAAAGACAGATTGAAAAAAAACATTTTGATTGGCTATAACATCACAACTCATTTCTCATTCAGACACAAACAGCTTTCATTCAGTTCTTTGCTTCCTTTCTTTACTTCACAAAAGTTTACTGCTGAGAGCTGAGACAGAAAAGAAATGAGCATTAGGCAAGAGCTGCATCCCTAACAATGGGTAATTTGTCCATGATGATGACAAACATGTATTTGCACTGTTTCCTGCAGTCAGTCACAGCTACACCCAGACACATACACACAAAGGGAAAAAGTATACACACAAACACAGGATTAGAACAAAAGGCGAGTCCCGCAGCACAGATTTGCACAGCGAACATAATAGCTGATGACATGCGGCAGTTTGGAGGCTTTCACAGTGACGCGGCTAATCTTCCTTCACTAGAATAACATTATTTTTTCTGTTTCCTCCTCTTCACCGCCCGCCCACCGGGGACTTGCAGGTTATTATGTTCAAACGCACCCCAAGGTTAACCCACACAATAAACAGGCAGCGGTGAGGTGGCAGCTGGCTGATCAGACCGCTCTGCTGACGGATTTCCATGAGGCAGGTGCTCGATCAGGACAGCGTCCACAATGCACAGAGAGACGTTTTAGATCACAATACCTTCAGTCTGAACAATAGAGAACAGGAGTCTAGACTTTTGGGGGGGGGGGGGGGGGAAAAGAGGATGGGGGCTGGAGGATCTGCAGGAAAAATTACGGTTTTGGTGTCAATCCTGGTTTATGTTGTGTATTTAACAAAGAAACGGGTGATCTTTGACCTCAAAAGTGATTATTATGCAGAAAAACAACTCGTATGTGAAACAATGAGGAGAAATGCAGCAATTAATACGTAAATTTTGACTTTTAGTGGTTCCACAAAATGAAAAACAAAACCACGACTAATAATATAATTTGAACTGTTTTTCAGGGAAAAAGTTCACACATTTTAGGATGGGTGGAAATGACAAAGAAATAAGAGTAAAATCTAAGCAATTAAATTGTATCCAACTCACAAATAAAGAGCAAGCCTGTAGAAACTATTGAAAACATTCATTATAATAAGTTTAAAAACACATTTGTCCAATAAACAAACAAATTGAATTTAAAAAGATGCAAAAATCCCAAAGAAGCATGCAATACAAGACAAACCTGCAAAAGGAAAGCAAGCAGTGCAACAGTTTTATGTTTTAACCTAAGAACACTGTTGTCAGCGGGATATGATCAGCTCATAAACATTTATGTCCAGCTTTTAAACCAGATAACGGATGCAGTAGTTTTCCTTGTAAAATGGTAGTAAATGTGAGTTTAACCTCTGTGACACCCCACCTCTTCCTACATATTAATTCACTTGCACTCACTGACAGATTACACTCAAGTCTCCGACATGCAGCAGTAGCTCTGCAGGCTGAGTCAGTCCCACAGCTCAGTGATTCTGAAGCCAAAAAGCATCAATGTTGACATTAATAATTTAATATCCTGCTCATAATAAACGATTAATTGGCGGAACGGTGTCCTTCCTGAGGTGGCGACTGCATTTTGCCTTTCTGTACAACCTCCAAAGCAACTGCTCTCGTGCTGCTGATGGCTTCTTGAATTAACTGTTAGACCTCATCAATCTGCATGCGATCTGGCTGATCAGAAGCCAAGACATGCCAATTAAGGATCATTTAGGTTGTTTACTCTGATACCTTACCCTTAAGTCCCCCATCAGTGTCTGATCAGTGGGTCTTATCCCCTCTGAGCCTCAGTGGACACTTTGGCTAAAGCAGGTTTTGCAGAGTAAACTCGAAGCTATATCTGACGTTCTGATCCTGGTATCATTATAGAAAAATGTAAATATTTATTTCTCAAAAAAGAAATTGTGCTTTCAAGCCATAAACTATTATTTCCTGGACTTAATAATTTGCCTATGAGGACACCTCTAAAGGTCTTGTTCTGTCAAAACAAAGAAGAAATTCAGGTTCAAGTCATTAATGTCTCACCTGACCTGATTTGCTTAATCTTTGTTTTAAGAAAATTAAACAACAATTTGATTACCAAAACAGCTGACCGGCTGAATGATCACTATTGCAGCTGCTATCACGACCAATTAACATTTCTGGTTAAGATACAAAAGCAAACAGCACTAATGAGGCACTCTTGATCTCTTTTCTTACTATTTCAAAGATGAAATGGTATCTAATTGAAATCAGGTAAATTCTTCAGTACATCATCAGCAGATAAAGTACTTCACCATTTTTGGCAGTAGGCAAAGGTTAACAAATGAGCAGTGATATAGTGAAAAGCATCACTAAACTTCAGAAATCATTAAACCCTTTGAGAACCAGCACACTTTTGATGGATTTGGATCAACTAATAGCAGCCTGCCCCACTTCTGACCCTGACACTAAAACTGAAAAACTCCTTAATGCAACCTTTTAACTAGACTTAAAGATTAATGTGGTATGCCACAAAAGCTCAACCATTCCGTAGGCAGGCTATATTTGGATGATAATCATATTGATCATCTTTGACAGTCAAAAGCAAAAATGAAAAGTGTTAAACGTTTATGGTTTTTCAGATTTCGAGATTTGATGCTTTTCCTTATGATGTTAAGATCTATTCAATCTCTTTCAGTTTTAGCTACATTATATCCAAGGATTCCAAAAAACTGACATTTTTCATTTTTTATTGTATTCCAACTACATTTAACAAAAGACAGTAAATCAAAACTCCCTGATGAAAGCACAAGAACCATCAGCTGAATATCTTTCACCTTTTTGACTGCTGAATCAGTGGATACGAAGCCTGCTGTCCTGTTACCAAAAATGATATCTTCCTTTCTAACCTGGCATCCCTGTGCATGATGGTTGGTGATGGGTCAGTTATGGGGTGCTCCCACTGGAACCAAGTCTGTAAATAAACAAGTGATCTTGAAAGTTTTTGTGTTTATGAAATTTCAAATAGCAGGGGGAAATAATACCACGGAAATGAAGTCTTCAAAAATCTATTTCTTTTTGACCCAAAGCAAATAAGGTTTTGTTTACTTTGAGATTTCTCAAAGAAAATTCTTATCAGACATGAATCCTCGGGGAGGTTAGCAGTGTGTAGGCCTACAGGACACACAGAGACACACACGAAGTCTTCACAGCATCGGATCCGATCTAGATTATTGATTGTGAAAATGCTGATGGATTAGCTGACCGCTCCTTTCAGCTGTGTAAAGTCACCTGCCAATGAATCATTGATGAACATAAACGTCAGTTTCAGCTCCCCGGTCTGCGCTGAGGACCCTGGAACCGGTACGAGAGCAGCTATGGGTCTCCTGAATGAGGACTACCCGGATCGGCGAGAAACAGTCTATAAGCGGGTCCCCGCACACACAAATGAATTAAACGGGGCTATTACTAAAAACTGACCATTAAGCCAAAAGGAAGACAAAGAAACCCACCCATGCAAAGAAACCCACTCCATCCCATACAGTTCAGGCTGCTTTAAGGCAACACTGTAACGCGAAAATAAGGTTTTCTCTCCACGAGATGTCACCCACCAAGACACTCACACGCAAGCAAGCTCGTCACCACGGGCTCGAGACTTAAGTTAAAGAATGACTGCAGGAAAGCCTCCGGAGTTAATGAGGCTCCGAGACTCTCGTGCTCTTTGTTGCTGCTCCAGAGCGCGCTGGTGACAAGGTGACTGACTGACAGCCGTCAATCAGAGTTGCTAAATGCGCACGTGAGTCACAATAATAAGAGGCACGGAGCGTACTATGACACGAAATAAACCCACTGGGGAAGAAATAGCTGCAGGAAAACGACACAGGAACATTCAAATAAATAAATATATAAATAAACTTACCTTTCTGGCTCCGCATCTCCACAGAACAGCAAAGAGGAGGGAGCCGGGCTCTGCTCCGAGTCCACTCCGAACACGTAGTCCGGCACGTTAGTCCACAACTGCACCACTTATTTCCAAATAAAACCGGGACCAAGCCGGCGGGAAAAATCCCCATGCAGCACCGTGAGTTTAAGGTATAAATCCACCAGAGAGGGGAAACAGATGCAGAGGACAGTGGAGACAGAGTCAAAACTTCGATGTTGTCCAGTCCTGGTCAAAACGACACAATGAAGCGGCTCCCCTCAACCCAGCGTCTCCGGCCCCGGGCCACGCCCTAATCATTGTCATAATAGATTGGCTTTAGCCAATCAGGTGGCAGGGTGCAGCATCAGACCCCTCCCTTCCACAATTTAAAGTCTATTAATATTCAGCGTGGTCCTCTGATATCCACAGACCTTGAAAGGACCAATGATGCATATGTTATTAAATACAGTTTTAATAAAATACATATTACCAAAAGTATTTACTCTAACATAAACCAGTTAACAATTTTTCTATTTCAACCCAATTATTTCACAATTAATATTAAAAAAAATGGCAGGAAAAAAATATTAATTAAAAAAAAAAAGCTTGACAAAAACAATACGTGATGGCAAACCTAAAACAAAATATGTACAGTATATTAAGTGAGCACAAGGAACTTTTTAAAGAATATCTAATTACTTTTATGAGGCATAGGTTTTGTGGTCTCCGATCCATGCAATCACCAAAAACCTCCCAAAGTAGCTTCAGACTTCTGTATATCACTACTACTGTACATGACTTTACATCACTCAGTCGCACAGCAACAACAATGGTGCTATCTCCCAGAGCTACAGTGGTCATCATGGCAGGGATGACTAAAAGACTCAATAAAATGACAGAAGAATAAATCAAAAGAGTGAAGAGAAAGAGACCAGACAACAGTAAATCTTAGAGTATCATAAAAGCAACTTAACTTCTATGTCGAGAGAACTTTCTGCTCTCATATGAAAAATAATAACTGCACCCAGTTCTGCACTGTTTCCAAGTCCAAAACTTCATTCACCCAATCTTACTCCAGAAATTACTGACTCAGCTGAATATTTCACTCCACGTGAGATGCCAAAAGAAAAACAGTTGTAGGGGGGAGGAGATGTGGGAGCTATTGATAAGTGGTGTAAATCACAAGCTGATAGAATGTAACATTGATTAAATTGGTTGATAATTTGATGTTTGACAATATTCTTGTCTGCCACTGTTCAATTTTGATTAGATTCAATTCAAGAGTTAATGCTTGATGTAAAATGTTATTAAGTGTTAAATTAATACAGTCACTTCCTTTCTAATCAAATTTCGGCTTCGTATAATATCATTTTAATTTTTATTTTTGGGTCTTACTAGACAGATACATGATAAAAACAGTCTGTTCTTATAGACTACGAGATTATACTTGATAACATGGATTGATATGATTACATATAATGAATGCTACTGGCTTATCATTGCTAAATCAATGTATCAGTGCATCATTACAGCGCTAGTGTCGATACACTGACTGACCTGCAAGAAAACTTAAAAAAGAGGTAGAAAGACCCCCATCCAGCCCAATATTTTCTATATTATGACCTCTTTAGGTATGATGCTTCTCATAAATTGTACAATCCCATCATTAAAAATACATTAGAGTTTTAAAAAAATAAAAAAAATTAAAAAAAATAGTTAGATTTAGAAGTCACAACATGTTGTCCTTTAAAAATCAAAGGTCTGAGTAAAATGTTGCCATCTTACTATTTTAGATCCTTTAATATAACACTGTTTACACATTGATGCCTTTTACAAAGCTATTACATATTCTGGAAGGAAACTAGGCTGCTTTGTTTATTCTCCTTTCTCAAGGCCCCACTAAGACCTTGTATTAATAAAAATGCATGTGATTAACACATGTATGTTCACACGTGGCATCAAAATGAACCACTTTATCTTGAATAATCAAATCTGACTTGCTCACTCTATTTTTTTTTTTTTTGGTGGTGGTGGGGCAGGGGTGTACTTGCAAACATCAAATCTGTTATTATTAAACAACATGTTTGGTTTTAATAAATGTGGTGTCTTTCAATCTATTCCAAGATGCTTTCTTGTTTAGATTAGGAAAAGGATGTGGACACAAGTTTAATCTGGATGGAAACACAATTAGCCTTACCGTCTCAGTTTCTGCATGCCAGGATACTAAGGTCAGGTCAAAGCAGGTTCTATTAAATGACTGTGATCGTTTTTATGTACCACAATGAATTAAAAAATTGTGTTTTACACAAGCCACAGATCACAATTAATAAAACTACAAAAATATTCATAATAATGTGGACATAAAGAAGCAACAGAAGGAAAGAAAAAAATCCTAGTAAACGTGTGCTTATTGATCATTCACATACTCAGGCCATCTGTGTGTCTGCTGAAAGCAGGTGGTTCGTTGCTTACTCATGATATAGACACATGATGCTGTCTATTAATGTAAAAAATTGAAGAGGTTAGGATGACTGATGGGACTCTTTAAGGTGGCATACACTGGATTATGTCTGCCCAATCATTTCCAAAAGATTCCCAGTTGACTGTTTCTGAATACCATTTTCAGATGAATTTAAGATATCCTTACAGTAAGCATAAGATTTTTGAGGGGGGCTGGGTGTTAATAAAAGTCTGTATTGATGTGGCCTCAGTCATCAACTAACAAAACCTTGATAATAATTGTGTCAACATTGACAACAATACTGGCTTTGCTGCATTTCTCTGGAAAAAAAAAGCATACAGAGAAAAATACAAAAATTTAAGTTTGAAACAAAACTATTGGACATAACCATGTAGTAATTCAGGATGTTATGAAGAACAAAACAAATCATTTTTATCAGTGGGAGGTAAATTGTGACACTAAGTAAAATAAAACACTCCGATACCCTTACATAAAACATTTATATTCTGTGTTGGTACAACAGAGGAAATATGAATAGCCCATTTCGCAGCTTTGTGCTGTGGAAATGAAATCCTTTCAGGTGATGTTGTGTAAGGATTGACAAAGGCTGTGTAGTTTGAATATTTATAGATGTAGTTCCCTTAATATTCTTAGTTCTGTTGGCGATTACTGTTTAAGTTTATTGCTATGGTAGCCTGACAAATAGCATGATAAATATTTTACTCTGTGGAGCTTAAAAACAAAATACTTATATCAAAGCTCCTTTTTGTGTCCAAAATATAGGAAAAAGTGATGGCAGGCTCCTTCTTGAGCCGCCACCTTGTCGCAGTGTGTGGGTTTGTGTGTTTTATTGATCCTAGGAGTTCATTTGTCCGAGGCTTTGTACTCATGGTAGGATCACCCGAGACAAACAGGTTCTAGGTGAGGGACCAGACAATGTGCAGTTCAAAAGATCCCATATGATGAACAAAAACAGTGATTACCATTTGCCCTTGCCCATAAGTGGGTGACTGTGGCCTCTCTTTCCCACCCCCAGCCAGGCCTGGGGATAGAGTTCGACGGCGAGTTCTTGGTGGCCAGGTCTTCACCCATGGGGCTCAGCCGGGCTCCATGGGCTCACCGCCTGTGGGAGGGATGATAGGGGTCGGGTGCAGTATGAGCTGGGAGGTGGTCAAAGGCAGCTGAGAATTGGTTCAATTCTCAGTTGCAAGAGCTAGCTCTGGGGACGTGGAACCTCAGCTCTCTGGTGGGGAAGGAGCCTGAGCTTGGGTGTGAGGTCGAGAAGTTCCAACTACATATAAATGGACATGCCTCGGTGCATGGCTCCAAATCCTGAACTAGTCTCCTCAAGAGGGGTCCAATCTAGAGTTGGGGGGGGGGTTAGCACCACCTACTCTGTGTATGGTGGGGATGGTGTGCTGCTGAGCATCAACTTCAGACATTGTGATTCAGTGGAGGGAATACTATGAAGACATGGCTCAGGTTTGAGTCCAGTTTTATTCTTGTACTTAACTCCATTTGGTCAGATTATTCATTGTTTTAAGGGTGTGTCATATCATTTTATGATGATAATGCTTAATTTTACTGTTCTTTTAGTGATTTTGAGTTTGACTTTTTTTATCTATATTGTTGGAATGTTTGGAAATGATCAACCTCTGGCTAAATGATAATTATCTTCAGATAAGTCCAAAGAAGACTGAAACTCTGATCATCGCACCAGATAAAAAGATTCCTCTAATCAAACAACACCTCAGTTCCCTGGGCTCTTCTGTCCAGTCGAGCCTCAGAAACATGCTGTGTTTGTGTGCTGTCTCTGACCAGTCATTCTCTTTTGATCTTCACTCTAGACAGTTGGTCAGAAATTGTTTTTATCACTTGAGTAAAATTTCCAAGCTAAGAAAAATGCTCTTATCTAAAACTGATTTTTCATGCTTTTATTTCTTCTCGACTTGAATTGTATTGTAATGTATTGTAATTCTGTTTTTACATATTTAGCAAGTCTGCTCTATATCAGCTCCAGATTGTTCAAAATCTGGCAGCAAGGCTTTTAGCAGGAACTTCTAGAACAGCTCACATCAATGTAGTTCTATATTCACTTTTGTGGTTACTTGTCAAATTTATAAATTAATATAAAATTTTAGCATTAAAGTGCAGAGCATTACATGGTCAGGCCCCTCAATACATCAGACTTCTTGACTCTGTACTGATCTAGCTGCTTTCTCCGTTCCTTATGTCAAAACCTCCTCATGGTCCCTGAAACACTTTTTAAAACTTGAGGGGATGTATCCTTTCAGATTTTAGTCCCCTGCCCCTCTACCTGTGAGTTGTTGAATCTGTTGATTCCCTTAAAAAACAGATGAAGACCCTTTTATTTATACAGGCTTTAATTGACTGGGTCACCCGATTGTTATTTTAATACATTTTATGTTATTTTAACATTTTTATTTATTGCATGTTACCTAGGTATGTTATTACTTTATTTATATTGCTGCACTTGTGAAGCACTTGATGAGTTTGGTCTGTGAAAAGTGCTACATAAATAAAGTTCACTTGCTTACTGAATATTTCAGTGTGGATGCTGCTGTTTCTATAGATCTGTTACGAAAAAGGTTAAATATTCAGCTTTGACAAAATGAAACAGGTAAAAGATTAAAAATCTTCTGACAAGAAACCGGTAAAAGAAAAAAAATCTTTAATTGAGCTTTAAAGAGAGAAAACTCTAAATATTAATGTGTATGTAAGTTGATATGTCTAATATTTCTGAGCACGCTTGCAGTGTAACTACTAAAACTATAATTACTAATGATAAGATGTCTGTCGACTCCAGAGTGCTTTCCACGGTTGTAAAATAATTTCCTAGAGGAAACTTCAATTAAATTTCCGGCTGACAAACTGATTTTATGGAGTTTATTTCTCTGTAGGGTAATTAGAGCCAAGTGGAAAAAGAAAAGTGAAGGAGATGCTGCACACACAGTGCTGGGATTAGACATCAAATCCCCTGTGCAGCATCTCTGTCCGTTCATCTGTTTGTCCTTTAGATCACTTCCTTGCCTAGCTGTTTATGAAAAACAACAAATTAAAGTGTATGAAAGATGCAAATATCTGGGGAAATAAGCTTTTGATTGCGCTTGAGTTATTGTTCCTGTGTGCCTGATTAAGCTGTGATGTCTGCATCTTCTCCCCGTCTTCCGTGCAACACTCATCCATGTTTACATTGACTTACTGGGACACAGCACCAGCAGGAGTTTGGAATAACTCAGGAGCTTCATCTGCAGCAAAAGTAAATATAATTAACAGTCTCTATAGTTACACTAGTTTTATTAAGAGTGAGACAACACAAACATCAGACTTTAGAAGAGTCCAAACAGCTCTCCCTTTACATGTTCAATGTGTTTTTTAAACTTGCAAGGTGTGCTTTTGTGTAAACCAGAGAACGTGTAAACGATAAGGTGTTCAAGTTATACAAATAGTCTTTAAAAAGAAATGTGGAATAGACATGAAATATAAAAAAAGACACACATGCAACTTCTACCCAGAGAGTGCATGTTCCTGTTAAGTTATTGTTTGACACCTCTGCTGTTTGTTCTAGAAAGAAGTAGCTGCATCATCAATATCTGAAAATCTGATCAGGTCAAAAAAAAGTCAATTATAGTAGTTATATACATTTTAAATATTAAATTCCACCAGGAGCAGAATCTCTTACCAAGACTGAGATGAATGAAATGCATGAAATAAATAAATGCATGAGCATTTCCATCTTAGCCATCTTCTTCCACAGCTTTTAGTCGTTGCTCTCGTCGAAATCGAGTCAATAAATCAGACACGTTCAGCCCTTCAGGGCTAAAACTTTAGCGGCTACAGAGACACAGGCACTGAATCACTTCAGCAAGTGTCATAAAGCACACACTTTCAATGAGTTTCATAAAGGGAAGCCTTCATCGGATCGCCAAGTTTTCCCATCGGAGCCACACAGAATTAATGATGGAAGAAATGCATCAACCTCCGCACTGAAGGAGTAAGCAGTAGTTCTGTTGACTGCTGTGTTTATGCCATGAATACAAGAGGAGATTATATATGACTGAGAGGTGAAATTTGTCTACTTGTGGGGAAAAGCAAGAAATACAGCCCATATGGCACTTCATCAATATTAATGGAAGCATATAAAGTGCACACTGATTTACAGGGTCAGGCAACAGCTGCTTAGCATATACTTTAATGAATGCTGGTCTTTGGGAGATAAATCTACAAGAAAGGCCTAATAAAACACCTTGAAAACTTTGTAGTCACATATTTATAATAATAAGCTGTCTTTGGTCTACTTTCAGGTCACTTTACACTCTCTGACCTTGAATAAGTCTTACAAATCACTGGTGACCATTCATGGCTTCTGCATTGGTGTGTACACAGTGGTTGGTATCTAAAAGTAATTTTGATTTTCACTTATGATGACATTATGGAGTCAGTAGTCTCTCTAAATAGTTATTACATTGTTACTACGGCTGTGTGAATGCTCTGTAGTGTGAATGCCTTAGTGTTCTTAAAATTTGCTTCTTTTGTTGAGAGGTAACAAACGAAGTAAAACAAGTCTCAAAGTCTCGATATCAAAAGGAGCAAATGCCTAAAGATAGGATGTGTTTTCCTTCCTAATGCTTTTAATGCATTTTTCAATCAGAGCAAACAGAACAGAAGTTGGGATTTTTGTTTTTTGTGGCGAAACCCCTTAACATAGTGTTCTGGTAAGTATTCGGTGCATTCGGCTTGATGCAGCGTGGCACAGCGGCAAGTTGATGTGGTGTTTGATGGCCCTGAAGCAATGCATGCTGGTTAGCAGTGTGGCAAAGTTGTTTTCTGGGTCTATAAACTGTTGCAATATAACAATACCACATAACATTGCTCCAGCTATTGACAGAAAGGGGAAGGTTCAAGCCTGTGCGTATGAAGGGAGTTGGAGGGTGGGCTTGGGAGAGTTCATGACAGGGCATGTTCTCAGGGAGAACTACAAGGAGGAGGGGGAGGAACAAGCTCTCCATGTTTGTTGATCTTTTATTTCAAATATCAACAGACTCGATATCATCCAGAAATTCTTAGCCCACCTTTAAACTTATACTTCAAACAGATTACACACAACACTTCCTCAGATGAAATAGTTCTTAGGGCTGGTTGAAGGTCATGAGGACTAAAAGCTCCTAGAAAGACACTGTACCTTCTTGGGTTTTACTTTTCATTGAATTCACACTGCAGATAGTAATGTTGGTGAGGCAAAATTATGTCAGCTTAACTCATGCTACGAAGGTTCATATTCGGAAAAAAAAACTAAAGATATTTTATGAACTGTAAATACCAATCCCTCCTATGGTGCGAACATAGCAAAGAAGGCAGACTTCCGCATTACACTACTAACCAAATACATTGTTGTCTACGCAACCATAGCAGGAAAGTAAAAGGATGATCTTTAAAAATATGAAAACAAAGATATCTGTATAAATAGTTCTTTATCTTTTTTTCACTAGTGGACTTCGTTTAAAAGTAATTCGGTGGGAAAGTGAGCCAGAAACAGAGGGATAACAACATGCAGCAAAGTGCCACACTGAGCTGGTGGCATGGAGGACCTTAGGCCTCCGTAGAAGAACACCGCAGCCATTAATGTCATTCTGGAAAGACGTAAAAGTTAGATTGGTAATCATTCCTGTCGAAAATGTGGGAAAACATGAAACATGAGCTAAAGCTCATAATGTTTTGCCAAAGTCAAAATGTTACTTGAATAAATGTAGGAAAACCGTCCTTTTAAAAACAATAAATTAGTAGATAGATGTCCCTTTAAAACTTTAGACCACTGACCAAGGTTTTTATTGAGCAGGCAGATGCGCTTTAATGCATTTATTCATTTAGCCAGTCATCAAGCAGTGCAGGCTGAACTGGTTGGGTTCATGTTGGAGCTTTGGTTAAAACTCTCTGATTGCAGTGACTTTGGCTGTTGTTGGTATGAGATTGGGTGGTCTGAGTACTTCTGAGCCCACTGATCCCATGGATTTCCACCATAACAGCCTCTAGATTTGACTACGAATGCACAACACTGAAGTAAATGCACTTTCCACAGCAGTCTGTGCACACAGTGAGCAGGTACCTTGTTCCAGGGGGCACCTTAAACAGCAACACAAAGCTGCAGAGAAATGTGACTAATCGCCTGAAGGAATTTTCATATTTCAACTACATGGATCATATTTTTAATTTAGATTGTCTCTGTTGATTATTGCTCTCAGAGCAGTGTTGATCATGCCATATCCTCCTCACACACTGCCGACAAAGTCATCAAATATTCAGCAAACGGATCTCATCCGACCTCTCGCTACTCCTTTATTCCCTTAATACTCCTCTTCCCTCTTTGCCCTTTCCTCATAATTTCCCCTCATCCTTATTTTCTCATCCTTTCAGTCTTTGTCGACTACCTCCTCCCTGCTTCCCATGCACAAACATTCATTCATTTTAATATCCCAGCAATGAAACTAACACATGGTAATGAAACACAGTGTAACACAGGATAGTTCTATTCTGTCATAATTCCACACAAAATGTAATGTTTTGTGTCTGAAAAAGACATATTCTTTATCATAATTCAGATCTTTTACGGGTATGTGTGTGCCATTTTTTCTATTGAAAACCAATTCTAACCTGCTGTGTGCAAGAGAATAATAGAGAGGAGCCCTCATGATTAAAATCGTATTTCAAATTCAAATTGCTGCATGTGTGGGTGTTTGTGGCTGCGGAAGCACAAAGTTGTGTGTGTTGCTATCTTAATTCTTATCTAACTGCAAACCTTTGTGTCTGCAGTGGCTGGTGTGGGTTTTAACGTGTGTGTGTGTGTGTTCACAGCAACAGCTTTTGTTGTGGAGTCACCTTGAGATGAGGATGCAGAGGACAGAAATCAGCAGCCTCTGCTGGCAACCAGAGATTTCTCAAGGGGGTAAGACAAACCCTCAATCAATCAATCTATCTATCTATCTATCTATCTATCTATCTATCTATCTATCTATCTATCTATCTATCTATCTATCTATCTA
>JAOWBL010000003.1:1262484-1282520 GCA_028564865.1 Zenarchopterus dispar
TGAGTGAGTGAGTGAGTGAGTGAGTGAGTGAGTGAGTGAGTGAGTGAGTGAGTGAGTGAGTGAGTGAGAGAGAGAGACATATGCATGCAGGTCTTTTAAGTACTTTTGAATGTCAGTATTGCATCCATACATATATGAACATAAATCCAAATATAAATATGCAGACATGCACTCATTTACATATAGAGATACATATAAACACTTGTACATATACCTGTGGGGGAAATGTGTGTATTTACAGGAACATTTCAAAATTAAGAAGGCTTGTCAAAACTAGAATTGGCAATAATTATTCATGCCTTTTATTTCCTCTCTTCTTAGATTACCATGATACTCTTTTTATTGGTCTAAAACAAAAACGCCCTCTGTCATCTTTATTTTGATACGAATTATTCACACGACTCGTGTTTTGCTGTTTTTCCACTGGTTACAGGGTACTTTCAGAAGCGAAGTCAAAGTTGTGATGCTTATTTTCAAGGATACACTGGGCCACATTCCTGAGTAGACCAACGTATCAGAGCTCTTGTTAAACTCTTAAGTCACTCGCAAGAGATTTTTAGTGTTTTCTTTAGCCCTACCGTAAACAACAGTAGACATTTTGTTCATTATTTTATTTTTTATAATTGTGTGAAATCAAGTCTTTTTTTATTGTGAATCACTTTGAGAAGGCCCAGTTAATTATTTCCATTTGTTCTTCTGTAAAAATACTAATTGCCTCTTTATTTTTTTTTTATTCTGTGGCTGTGTATGGGTCACGCTAACACCCCCATATCTGAGAGTCAGTAAAAAGAGAGAACCAAGAAAGGTTTATGCTTAACGTTGATTACTGTAAGGCAAAAAGCACATGCCCTCTGAATGAATAATTCAAATTATTTGCCTGATTAAAAGTAACAGTATGACTGTGCTCAGCTGAACAGCAAGCGGTCCCATTACTTGGAGATACAAGTAATGCAGAAACAGCACTTGCAGGCAGCTAATTTTGGTTTTCTTTCAGGCTGTGGAAAGTAAACCAGATTTGAGATATTTTGAACTAACTAACTACTAATTATTTTTGTAACCAAACACTCGCTTACTTCCACATGCTGCGGTGTAGTGTATTAAGAAAATGAATCTGGAGTTATGTTTGTGTGCACAATTTAAATCTAAGTGGAATATTCAGTCTCTTTTTGGTCTCTAACTTTTTCTGAGAAACAAACTTTCAGGATTTAGTCCAAGTTAACAGACTCACAGAATGTATGGTGAGCAATTTGCTCTCACATTAACTTTATAATAATCAGATGTTACCATTTCATAAAAATGCTATTTTAAGGAGCCGAGCTGAAAGGCAAAGCTGTCCATTTACCAGTTGGTCTACGTTCCTACCCTCACCTACAAGCTGTGGGTAGTGACAGAAAGAATGAGATCGTGGATACAAGCAGCAGAAATTAGTTTCCTCTGTAGGGTGTCCGGGCTCTCCCGGAGAGATGAGGTGAGAAGCCTGGTCATCAGGGAGGGCCTCAGAGTAGAGCCGTTGCTCCTCCACATCGAGAGGAGCCAGATGAGGTGGTTTGGGCACCTGGTGAGGATGCCTCCTGGACTCCTCCCTGGTGAGGTTTTCTGGGCATGTTCCACTGGGAGGAGACCCCGGGGATGTCTCTCTGCTGGCCTGGTAGTGACTGGGGGAGAAGGAAGTCTGGTTCTCCTTCCTTAGGCTACTGCCCCTGCAACCCGACCATGGATAAGCAGAGCAGGATGGATGGATGGATGGATGGATGGATGTTTTTCTTCATGACTTTACAGCTTTATTGACTAATTTCCCTCTCGCTTGAACATACCATATCAGCGTCTAAGTATAGTGGCTATCCTGCAAATCATCTTCATTTTACTTTTTTTTTACTGCTATTTTGGGTGTCCTGCTGGTCTGGTGGTTGTTTCACAGCAAGAAAATTCAAAGAAGGTTCAAATCTTTGTTAGGGTCAAGCCGAGTGGAGTTTTCATGTTTTCCCCATACCAGTATGTGTTTTCTTCATTTAGTCTAGCTTCCTCCTATGATATATGCATTAGTTATTTCTTCTAAACTGACCAAAAGACTGAGTTGGAGGATCGATCAGTGTTTGTCTTTTTTTGTTTTTGTGATGGGATGAAAATTATTGATCTGTCCATTTCAACAGTAGGGCTCTACAGTAATAGGTAAACATATGACATGCACTAAAAGAGTTGAAAATTATGATAATATGAATTTCAATGAGTAAACCAATACTAAAACGTATGGTGTTAATGTCTTCCTGGAACTTATGGCTGTAGATAGAGTATTTAGAAACTAAAAAACTGAAAAGCATTATTTTTATTTGAGCAACATGTTTTATCAATAAAGAAATAAATGAAAACTGCTCCTGCAACACTCTTCATGTAAATTAGTATCTAAACTGGCATCCCGGTAGTGTGCATGTGACAGGCAAAATATATTACTGGCATGTAGTGTAACTACATGTCACTTGGAATAGAAGTCTATCATTTACTGCAATATTTGTTCTGCTTTTTGAATTTGATGTTGCATTTCTTGTGATAGTGATACATTTTTTGATGTTTTTGGAACCCCTGTTGGACTCCATGAAGTAAATATAGGAACTGAATGGTAACTTGGTCAAAATATCTAATTGAAATTTGTTCTTCTGCACAGATATATAATTTTATTTGCTTAAAGAATAGCTCTTTACTTCCTGAAACAATTTTCTTAAGTTGATAAAGATCATATATGAAGAGTAAATGGACCTTGACATAAAAGTAAGGAAAGTGAGTTGTGTGTCTCTAAGCTCTTACCTTAGCTGGCTTCAGAACTTCTCAGCGAACATTTTGCATTTCTTTGATTTTTATGCAGATGGCTCTTCAAAGGCTTTAGCCCAGTTTGCTCTGATGACTCTCCGTGGTGAGATTGACACTTCTGAGGTCAACTTGATTAGTTCCATCTCATCTAATTACTTTTCTCAGGTTTCACACTTTTTCAGAGGCAGAGGACTACCCCTGGAGGGACTCTGGGACTTCATTCTCAATATCACTAAGGAGAACACACGACTGTATACATATTTCAACCTCTATTGTGATGAATCAGCAAAAAAAAAAAAAAAAAAGACACAGAATGTAAATAAACATGATATGGAAGCCATTAGTTTTTAAGCATTTCATCTATTTCCAGACCACACTGAGACACGCGGGCTGCTTTCTCAAACTTTTTTTCTGTTGTTCCCGCAGACGTTCAGAAGCTGAAGGTGAACTGAATAAAAATGAAGAAGAAGAAAACTGGCAGTGAAATATTAACGAGGGTGGGAGAGGAGAGTTTAGATGTGCAGGCTCAGCAAATCCTCCACAGATGTCCTGCGCTCTTCTCGTTCAAACTAATCAGACTCGGAGTTATGCGGCGCATGTAAAGTGATATTTTATAAGTTTTCTTATCAAATAGAGTTCTGGAGTGAGAAAGCACGAAAAATGAAAAGAAGAAAAAAACTTTTTTTTTTTTGTTTTGTTGTTGGTGAATTAAACCAAAACCTGTCCGGATGATCCATTGTTTGGAGGAAAACTAACCTTTCTTGTATAAGTGTGGACAATTTATCATTCTGGTTATCATCTATATGAATGTGCACAAGACATTCAAAGTTTCATTTCAGTCTAGCGAATGTAGTTCTTCATTTTCAGGTTTCAGAAGCACAAGGAGGGAAAGGCTAAAAAAAAAAAAAACGTGACAATATTCGAAGCCAGCTGAATTTGGCTTTAATCTGCCTGTGGGAAGCAAATGAAGAGCTTCGTCTTAGAATGGTGTGTTTAAAACAAACAACTCCCACAGTTCCACCCACAGACGTTTGGCATGAGAACAACAGCGAGAAGAAACGCTGAAGTTAGAAAGACAGACTTATGAAATAGCTCGGTTTTCTAGGGACAAAATGGCTTCATGAAAACACTGTTGATCATCATAAGGAATATAACACGTCTGTAAGAGCTCTGTGGCAAACCCTGCAACCCAAACAATGAAGCTGCAAATAAAATCTCCCAAGATTTCCTAATACCATCCCGAGTCTAATGAGGATGAACGCTGCAGGCTACAGTCATGACTGTGCCATCTTTCCTCTGGTGCCACCTTTAAGGCAAATTTCACAAATATGGTTACGCACGGCTCTGCATGCGGTGTCCCTCAGAGCTCGATCTTGGGAACGATTTTCCTCAGGAGTCTTAAATTTCCCTTTTGCTGAAGAAACTATTCAGTTCTTTACTCATGCACATTCTAATAATAATTTTTATTTGTCAGTATAAATCTCACAAAACACACCAAAATCTGTCCTCTGCTTTTAACCCATCACTAGTTATACTAGAGGTAGTGGGCTGTCTGGGGGTCAGTGGGGGGTTGAGGGCTTTGGTCAGGGGCCCACAGTGGCTCACTTCTGTTACCAGACCGGGGATTGAACCTGTGTCCTCCCCACCCAACCTCACCTTTGTAGCCACGATACTACCAGGACCCTCGGGGTGGGGGTGGGGTCGGGGGGTTCCCTCAAGTTGGAATCATCAGCATGATTCCAACTTGAGGCAAAGCTCTAGTCAGGACCATTTTCTTGGTTGTCCTAATAGATATACACTGCCTGCAATTCACAATGATAATATTTGAGACATTATTATTATAATAATAATTATTACTACTAATATACTTAAGCGTGATTCAAAATCCAATTAATTAATCCAAGCCGTCACCTCCTTGTTTCCGGTTCATGGATCCAGAGCTGTGTTTCTGTACTAATGAGAAGGGCAGCTAGAAGAAGATGAGGATTTATTGAAGGTGATGATAAGTTTTCCTGGATTTAACTTCTCATAGAGTCCCTGACTTGTAACTTCGTCTACTTAAAAATAAAAAATAATATACAGTGTAAGTAATGTTTTGTTTTTGTTTGTTTTACTATGCAGATGTTTCCTCTCTGACTCCAAAACTCCGTTGCTAGGAAGGCGATGCCGTCCTGTCGATAGAGAAGGGAGGTCAATTTCCAAACCGTCATCATTCCAGCATGGCTGACGACCTCTACAGCAGCACCTTCTCTCCTTCTGAATCAGACTTCTCCTCCTCTTCTTCATCCTCAGCGTCCACTTCCTTCCTCACGCTTGAGCAGAGGGCGGCTTTCGTCTTTGTCCTCATCCTTTTCATCTTTTTGGGCCTGCTGATTGTTCGATGTTTCCGGATCCTTCTGGACCCCTATCGCAGCATGCCATCCTCAACCTGGACAGACTACATGGAGAAGGACACCTTCGATTACCGGATTTCCTGACAGGCAGCCTGAGAGGCAGCAACCCTGGCAAATGAAGAGTTAAACTGAGACGAGCATCACAACAAAGTGGAAAAACACAAGTGCACATTATTCCACAAATGCCCACTTGGCTTTTAAATTTGCAAAACAAGCTAGATTTTTTTCCTGCACAAGCACCCACTTTCGATTTAAATCTCCAGAAACAGTTTTGGCATCTGAATCTAATTGAGGCTTTGCTAAAATCTCCCAACTTTTTGGTCACAATTCCTTCATCTGTCACCGGATATATGTGAGAATTTGTTTTACTTCTGCACTTTATTTTCAAATATTGGTTGATCTCAAATGTAACCATATGAGGTCTGAGATTTCCATTAGCTGTATTTGACTTTTTAGCTTTTTTCCAAATTTTTTCACTGTACTTGATTTTCTTCATGAGTTACCATTTAAATATATAAGTTCTTGTAGCAAGTTCAGTTTGCAATTAGAAATCGTGAAATGCCCCGACAAAGCTAATGAGTGCACATCTTTGTTTTCTTTCTTTTCACCATTTTAGTGTAAACTTCTACACAACAAAAGCCAATTATGTTAAGAATGTTGTCACTGATTAAATTAAGGCTTTAAACAAAATGGCTGAAAATGTGGTAAAATGTGAAAAGCCCAGTTTAATTTTACGCTAGCTATCAGATAAACAACCCATGAGTATGCTGGATGAAAAAAACGTTTATTTTTATGACCCGTGATGCCTTCAAACCACTCGACACTTAAAAAATGAACAAAAAGTGCACTTTGTGTTTTTGCTACTTTGGATTTGATTGTCGTCTCAGTCTGCCTGGCAGGAAGCACATCTGAGTACAGAGAAACACCAGCTGTTAAAACACAGTAAAACTGAGTAATTGGCAGATAAAAGTGAAATTTAACAAAATGTACCACTCACATACTTTGAAACACCGAAAGATGAACTTCCTTTTGGGGTAACAGCATGTTCATCAGATTTCTCAAATGACTGCTACTCATAAGGTGGAGATAGACTTGTATCATGTGTTTTGCAACAAATTGTAAGCAAATTGAATTTCCTTACACGTACTAAAACTAATACTTAAACAGAAGCTAATTCATTAGGTATCTAAGATGTGAAAAGGGAAAAAAATGAACCTCCTATCTGCAGTGGTGGTTTCTGCTTAGATCTTGTGAAGGTTGTAGAAATCCCTCTGCTCTGCAGCTCTCTGAAAGCAGCACTGCAGGAATCAGCAACGATGCAGTGAGAACACGAAGTGAATGTAAGAGCATGAAAGGTGAGCACGGATTTCAGCAACTGCCTGCCAGGCAGCATGTTAGGGTTGCTGTCTCTCATGGGGAAAAGAACTTGTTCTTTTTTTGTTTGTTTTTGTGTTCCCTTTTCTTAAAGAGACAATTTTATTAACAGACTTGACAAACTTTGGCAAACAACTTGGGGAAACTCGATATGCAGATGAGGAGGATGATGTGGACGTGGACGTGGGGGGGAGGGGGAGGCCCGGGAGAGTTGGAGGACACGAGTGAACAAAGCTGCGCTGAATCGGTTTGACTGCAGAGACGAGGCCAGTCAGTTACCAGCGGCTCTCCGCTGTCCTGCCAGCCCGTCAGTTGCTTAGTAACTGGTGTTGTCAGTGCCAGCTGGAATATGCAGTTAAAAGATCAGTTCTGAAAGAACAAATGAATACCACACGCATGAAAATGTTCCACAGCAACACTCTCCTCCAGTTCAGCCAAAATCTGCCCATCAGCTGCCACTCGGAAGTCTTCTTTTCTTTTTTTTTTTTCTTTTTGAAGTGAAGTTGACAGGTGAGTGTGTTGTTAATGATTTCAGTTTAAGGATTTTAATTCCAGGTGAAATCCCAAACTTTTCAAGGAAACAATATATTCTTTGAGAGACTGACTTTGTGCATATACACATTATAACAGATAAAACAGACAAAATTGCTGTTCTTTAAGTTCTTTCAGCCAGTCAGAATCACCCTAGGTGATCCTACACTCAGGATCCAATGAGAAATCCCACTGCAAAAGCAGCTTTCGGGAACATGAGCAATGAAATATTGGGCAGCAGTTTGTTTCTTATCTGTGGCTGTACTCAGACCAGTGAAGGCAGCAATTTTCTCTTATTGTGATTTGATGACAGTACAGAAAATGAAACTTCCTTTTAATAAATCTTATCAACCACAAGTTCAGTTTGCAAAAAAATAGATTGTGAAATGGTTGGGAAAGAAATGTACCGCGGCTCCAGATTCAGAAAGATCGCCCTTGACTTAACGGGGCAGGGTGAGAGGAAGAGTCAAAGTCCCCATCCGGGTTTTCTCTTAACATACATCCCGAGAAGTCCGTTCACAAGTGTCGATGTGTTAGCATGTGTGCTCACACCTGGTATTAGACTGGGTACTGAAATGTGTCTCAAGTGTTGGGATCTGACCTTCTCGATTGAAATGAGAATAAACATTTGACATTTTTTTTCTTGTATACATCTAATGTGATGCTATTGGTAATCACCAAAGACAGCAGAGTTGAAATCTTAAAATTTACAGTATGTTATCGACTGCCCCCTAAAGGGTTAAAGCCGTTTCATTTTACATCATTTTGGTCCCTAAAGAAGGTTTATTCTCTTTAACTGGGATAGGGATGCTTTTACTCCAGAACGTTCCTTTACATTTTATACGTAAAAAGTCACAAAGTACACCTAGGATTTTATGGCTATGAGAATATGCTCTTTCCTTTTTCAAAATAAGATCTTGTGCTGATTCCACGTGTTATCCTCATCAGAAATTTGGATCTGCACGGCAAAAGTGAAACGAAATGTTTGCAGTCTGGAGCCTGCTGATACTTTGCAGAATTATTATCCATTTTAAATGAGAGGAAATAAGATGTAATCATCCTTGTTTTGTTTCATTTCTTCTCTCATGCAGCAGGCCCCCTAAGGCGACCTGTAGATATTCTGCTGTAATGGGCCTCCTCATGGTCGGAGGTCTCCTGTCAAACCTCTGAGCTGAAACCCCCCAGGGTAAAGGAAGGATTTGAAGTCACAGTAAAAGGGGGAAAAAAAACCCAAAGGAAAAGGAAATGAAAGCCTGCTCCCCTCTGGGGTTTTCCTGCAGGGAGGACTGACCATTGAAATGCTGCATGGTACACTTCCTGTGTGGATGAAGACACTGGGAAGGGAAGGCAGCACTGGTAAACTCCAGTCCAGTGGCAAAATCTTCCCTGGTTTTCCAGAGCTGTTTCTGGCTGAAAATGTTTGTTATCCCAAAGAATTTGTCTGAACATTATGTCACCGGGGAGCCCTAAGTCTCAGACTGAACCCTACCATTGAGTCCTTCCTGCTGTTTGCCAGAAACACTAAAGGACAAGTGTCCGTCTCGACTCAGCAGAGTCAAATCTTCCCTCTTCTTAGAGAGCCCTTTCATTTCGAAAGCTCTCCAGAGGGGTCTTCACTGCGGGCAAGGTGACCAAACCTCCGCCTGAAGGAAAAACAAAGACAGAAAGCTAAAAAGGATTATTTCCCTTTTCCAGTTCTTCTTTGCAATGGAGGAAAACTGTCGCCCTCTGTAGATTAAATGCAATGGGATCAGGTGTTGGACGAGATCTGAGATCTTGTTCACTGAAACTTTAACTTTCTTGTCTTTCTGTTCATATTTACAAAGAGTTTTTTTTTTAATTTTATTTTACCTTCATTTTGTAGGGGTAATAAAACGTTTTGATCTGAAGCAGAGATCACAGATGGAATCTGGAAGAACAGTTTTGAATTTGAACTCTCTTTTATTTGTTTATTTATTTTATTCTTTATTTTTGTTGGTTCTTGTGCACTACAGGGCATTTTCAGCCCAGAAGTGAGGATCGCCTAAAAGTGTTATTTCCAAGGTGTACATCTGTTTTAAAATAATGCTTTTTTTTTCCTCCACTCTCATTAAGTGAATGCCTCTAATTGCAGAGTTTTTGGGGGTGTTTTTTCTTTCCATCACTGTTTGTGACTCCTTAATAGTGTCCGTCAGTGCCGAGTCACCTGCTTTAAAAAGTCACATCATTTCTGTTCATTTACGTGACATCTGCACCGTTTTTCTTAGCTCTCATCTACGCACAACTGGAATTATTCCAATGTGTCTTCAAAATGGTCTATGTCCAACTTAGTAAAGGAGAGTTTTAAATTTATGAATGTATTTCCATTGATTCCCTGTTTGCAGGCTGTGGTTTCGATTTTCAGAGCCAGAGAAAATAAGTGAACCTTATTCTCCCAAATCTGAACATCTAATTTCTTTACCCTTGTTTTTGCAAAATTTTGATTAAAATTTTGCTGCAAAAAGCAGACATTTGCCTGTGCTATATCTCACTATGGCCTGTTTTGAATTTAAATCCAATGAAACGCGAAAAGGTTTAAAAAAAAAAAAATTCTGTTCGCATTTCTGTTCTGAAAATTTCCACAAAAATTGTCTGCTTGCTCCTTTTAATGTATGCATTTCTAAATGTAACAAGAAATTTGTATTTAACACTCATAATTTGTACATCAGCATTTATAAATTGCCTTAAACATGACACGTTTTTTTCTTGCTAAAGTCAACAACTTTATGAACAAAGCAACAGAAAGAAAAACAAAACCTACCAACAAAAAAAGACTTAAGTTTTTATTAAGAGCTACAATCATTTTGCAAAATATTCTAAAATCAGAACAAATTTGGACAAACATAAATCTAATTTAATTTAATTTTCTTTTTTTCTATTTTCAGGGGTAAAATTCTGCTGAATCATGTTTTTAACTACTTTTAAGGGGAAAAAAAGGTGAAATCGAGATAAAGTATAATTTTTATTTTCTAAAAATGAAAAGTTATTTATTCTTCACCCCTGATATATCTTAATTTTGTATATAAATATGACCTTTTTTAATCCAAAATTTTCATTATGTAAATTTCCTAAAAAGCAGTAGATGGAGAGCAAAAGTCTGAAGTTGGCATATAAAAAGCTGTTTGCTTCTCCAACTTCTAACCCGCTCTTGGAATTTTGAATCTTGAATTTTGAATCGAAACCTGGATGTTCTTGGTGTTAATTGCTTCTCTTTTTGATCTGAACTTATGATTCATGATTGGGATTCCTAGATTGGATCATGACTTTTTTTTCTCCACACAGAAATTATCCTAAATGTAAAAGACATTTACTTTTCTTGGTTATAAAATGTCCAACTTTCCAAATTGGGATTACTTTCAGAAGCATTCTCCCATCTCTCCTAAGTTTTTAGCTTTCATAATTGAAGTCCCTCTTTGGAAAAATGCCCTCAGTTATAAAATACAGTCCTGATGATTTTACTAATCAGGACATAAATACAACTTCAGATGGATTACCACACATGACATATTATATCACGCCAGTATTCGTTGGACTTTGGACTCCATTATTCTGCAGTGAGATTGTTTACAAGTGAAAACAAGTGAAAAATAGAGCATACTTTATTCATAAGCATGGTAAAAGTTAACTTCCATGACAGTAAAATCAGAAAAAAGAACAAGTATGGCTTATCTGGAAGGTTCTGAGAAAGTCCTTCCTGTCCAAAAACAACATGGCACTAGTGTAACATGTAATGTGTTGTTTATCACCTGAAGATGCATTTACTTGATCTTTCCACCTGACAGGGATCTTTTCTTTAAGTCCTGATACATAAAATCTTAGAAAAAAAGGAAGCTATTGTTTAATTTTCCTCATCACTCATCTTATTTTCCATTACAAGTGTCCTCATATTTCTGAAAGTACCACATTTAGCATGTTGTCACATTATTTAAAAAAGAGAAAAGAAAAAAAAAGGCCATACTTTAGAAGGTGTCTCTGTTAAGCTAGAAGCATTTACTTAACTATTACATGTAAAGCCAGTAGGTTGTTCCACATACATACTTATACAGTCTGCACTGCCTCTGTTTTTGCATATCTTGTAACAAACAAACAGACACAAGCTTAATGACACAAAAGTACGTACATAGTGGATAATCTGCCTGCATACACATAAATGCTGACTGTTGAACTCTCCTAGCGTCTCACTGCCAAACTAAAACCTTCTAGATGAACCTTCTCCTCTCTTCTTCCTCTCATCTCTCCAGTCACACCTTTCCTCCCTCCTCTCATCTGGCTTTTAATCTCTTCACACAAGCTCCCTGAGAGGCGAAATACATTTGTGCTGCTAAAGCTCATGAAGAAGTAAAATGGTGATAAAGGAAGTCAATAATTCTCTCTCTATGGCATCTTAATGTCACTCCCTCTTATCTTTCATATATTAAACATACAACGATTCATTTAGCTAAGCTGTGGGGGACACAGGTGGCACAATTATATTTTTGGAACACAACCCTTTTTCTTTGCTTTTTGGTAAAAAAAAAAAATCACTTGAGGTGGTTTATCAAGTTCTTTGCCAGAAACACAACATGCATTAGATTTAACAACACAGAAGAAAATAGGGAAATACTTTAATGACCCAACAGATAATAATTGATTTAAAAGGTTTAACATTTCTGGAGACAAAATCCCATGAGGGAGGTAAATAAAAGCCAAATTAATCATTCAGTATTCATAATCACATGGATGTATTAAACATTTAATTGACTTTTTGCATGAGGAAGATGAACTGCAACAACTTAGAAGGTGTATCTGACATGTCTGTAAGTACAAGTAAGCTGTGTGCTTTTAAGTCTTACCACATGTGCAATTTCATTGGCTAGAACTAGATGTGCAGCCACTTTGATTGGATGACACCAACATGAAAAGTTGTAAAATTACCCAGCTTGTGAGGACTGCTACAAATGACCCGGAGAACCCACAGTTCAGTCCAGGAACATTTGAGGTCCCATCATTCCTTTCAAAATGAAAGGACGTGGTGCTGAGGGTGTTTCCAGTGTTCACTTCATATGTTTGAGCAGTTTAAATTATATGATCATAGCGAATTTATATAGTTATGTCAGGGGACAGAGTCATGTCTTATAGCATTGTTGGAAAAGAGCCCCCCTCTCGATTTTTTTTTCTCTTTTGAGCTGAATTGAAGTGGGGTCTGGCCTTAGACTCTTTCAAAGAAGTGAACACAATCATTTTCAAGTGACAAAAATCAGGTGTTCCTCCTGTTTGAAAGCTCTTATGCCATTATGTGTCACTTAGAAGGTGAATGACATGTTGCTCTTCTGAAAAACATGCAACTTTTTTTTTTCCTGTTGTCTTTATTTTTATTTTAAACAGAGGAATGTCCACCATTCTTGCACTGGCTTCACTTTTCAGACTTAGATCCAAGTCTGAAGTGAAGCCACTTTTCTTGTGGCCTTGTACGAGATAGTAGCCCGACAGATGAGACCCATATCTAGAAGGATGTATCTGCAAAGCAAATTCTAATGTGCACATCTAGATTTCTAGGCTAACATGACGGATTATGGACTACACTATTGAGAAATAAGACCCATTTACTGTTTGAAAAAAGTCATTCAGCCAAGATGATGTCAGGAGGTTTCCATGTCAGCCATGTGTACAAGGGTTCCTGATTTCTGCCGTCACTCAAGATTATTGCATCTTGCACTAAATGATGTGAATTTAAGGTAGAACATCTAGAATAGACGCCTTAGGAAGCGGTCCAAAAATTGTTCGTACAGAGTTCGGAGCCGTTGGTACAAGTCATTGTGACCGAGACTTAAGCAGCTCATTTGTGTAGTGGGCACAGAAACGGCTGATTTGTTGTTGATGGTGATATGACAGCACGTCAGAAGCACCACCCATCGAGCGTTAATGCGTCACTGCTGTGCGGGTGTACGGTTAGCTTTAATGGTTAGCTTTAGATGTAGATGACTGTGCTTTGTGATAATGAAGCATGTTTTTACCAGGATGACAGTCATGGCTTTAATCTTTACTTCCTTAAGTAGAAAATGGGAACAGGTGAAAATAAAACATAAACAAATGAACCAGCTGACTTGTCCAAATGTAAAGGAAAATGTGCAGTGACACTCTCCTGTCTTCTTTTCTTGTCTCACCAACCTGCAATGAAAGCATAACAAAGTACAAAAATCCTAGAGATAAAAACGTAAGAACAAAAAAAGAAAAGAAAAAAAGACAGCGAGACATTAATTAAACTTCCATAACTAAACACAGCATGCAGAGCCTCAGGCTGACTGTATCCAACTGAAACATCAAAAGGCTTTGTAAATATGCAGAAAACTGTTTTTCTTTACAGAGATAAACCTGATAGAAGCACATGCAGTTTAGAAATAAAAAATTCAATGTCATAATGGCATACAGAAGAAAATTAGACGAAAGCAATAACCAGAGGAGCGGCAGATGAGCCGGTTATATTTAATCAGATTTGAGAATACAAAGTTGCTTTATGTAATAGACAGATGTATTATTACATTTTCTAGATGAAATGAGTTAAATGACTCCAGGGAGGCTCAGAGCAACAACGAGTTTCAAACAGAATACATGGAGATAAACAATGAAAGAAACAACTTGTCTGTTCACATAAAGCAAATACAAATAGATTTATTTCATTTGCAAATAGATGGAAATTGAACACATACCTACTAAATTACAACAAAGACTCAAACTGACTGAAAATAACTACAACTCAACAAAAGCTTGAATGATATGTAAAGTATGCAAAAAAAAAAATCATATGGAGGAATTCTTACATTTACAAATCCGGGCACTTACTGCTGCTAAACTTCACTCCTATCGTAAACTTGTGTTTCAGACCTAAAACGCAAAGATGTATTTATATGAAAATATCAATTAAAGCTGATGACAAAAAAAAAAGAGATGACATATTTCAGACACTTTTGTCTTGAAAATTGACCAATACAGCAGTAAATTGAAGTAAAAACTGCTGAAATGTTAGATTGTTTCCTGATCAGAAATTGACGGATAGGTCCCTGAATACTCTTCTGTTCTTCTTTTCAAAAGCAAAACCAACAGTTGTGTTGAAGCCCTTAGCAGAAGTTTGTCTCTGAGCCCTTTAATTCTGCTGTCTGCCTTTAAACCATCTGCATTCTCTTCTTCCTCTTCACCATCCTGTCTTCCTCCCACAGCTTCATCCCTCGTCATCCTCGTATCCTCTCTCTAAATGCTTATCCTCCTCTTCCTCCTTGCCTTACGCTGAGTCTGTTTACATAGGATTAGGAAGTCAAGCAGCGCTCTTCTCGCTGCTTTTTTACCCTTTAAGGGAGTCAGGACCTGATCTCCGTCTCCAGTGGGTGTTTGTTTCTATGCTGAAATTTGTTTGTCTTGAACTTTGGGGACTGCCACAGCCTCACTGATGAACTTTGCCATTAAGCTGCTGGTTTACCCAAACTGTTGTTTTTTTTTTTCTTTTTTTTTGTTCCTAAAGTAAAAAACCACCTAAAGACATGGATTAATGATTGTCCAGAGCCTGTGGCCAGGACTAGAAATAGATGCTGAAGTTGTGCAAAAACATACCACTTAGCTATTATCATCTCTGAAAACACAGAAGTTTGCATTTTAACATGTTATCAAGAAATGTAAACTTGTAAAGTCTATATTATCATTGCAAAGGAATCATTGATAATATACAACAAAGATGTTTCAAATATTGTCTCTTGAAGGTGGATTTTTCCTTTAAGTACCTTGTCATTTGGAAGTGTTTGTGCCCTAACTGTTAAACTTCTCATTATAAATACATTTTTTGATGAATGAATGATCAGCTGTTTTCTCTGGTTGTGCTCCTCTGTTGTGGCTATGTGAAAAAGTGTCACAAACAAAAATAAAAACGCTGCTGTGAATTCCAGCTCTGTGTTTGAGGTTTCTTACAAATCACATTTCAGTAGTGCTTCTTGATCTGGTGACAATGGTAAACTTTTACAAAAATCTGAGAAGTCATGAGTGAAATAACATCTGTGATGTTTACTAGTCCATACGTTAATGTTTGTAGTTTGGATAAAAACATATGATAAGTCATTGTTTCACGAACATATAAGCCATTATTAATATTATTTGCTTGGATGAAAAGATGGATGGTGACACTAAACATATTTATGAAAGAGCCCAAATACAAATCTAGACATCAAATGAAGCAAAAGACATTTAAATCTTTTAAAATAAAGTTATGCTGACCTCATATTTTTTCTCCAAGTCTCTTTCTTTCTTTCTTTCTTTCATTAAAAGTTCTTAAACAAAAAAAACATGTCCATTTAACAGAATTCCTGAAGTATAAAGTGAAATTTCTTAGAACAGCTTGACTGCATTTCAGGAAAATCCCGAGGATAAGACTTAGGAGGATTTGTGAGAAGTTTTATATTTTAGATTTCATAACAATCCTCTTAAAACTCTTAAACTGTGCTTTATTCAGCCAGACCATAAAAATACAAAAACAAACATGTCTGGAGTCTAAATCAAAGAACATTTTCAGAACCAAAAGAAACTTTGGTTTTTCAGTATTTCCTTGCATAACTGTGCATTGTTGTCATCTCTCAGCTGTGGATCTGCTCTTTTTATTTTTACAGCGCCAGGGATATTCTGATTTTTTATGTCAGTGTGTAAACACAGCTCTTCTGCAGTTTCTAAGTGGTTTAAAGTTGTCACGTCACAGACTTGCTCTTGGTTTTTAGAGAGATAAAACGTCCTGTTGGACCAACACAGATTTTCTGTTTGCAATCTTTTTCTGATGTCTGATTTTTTTCTTTGCTTTATTAAAATATTTTTGTGTCTTCTTTTCTTTTCTTTGGGGCTGTTGTTTCTTTATCTCTGTACTTTTTTTATATTTTGCTCATGGTTGAAATATATGAAGTCAGTTTTGGTCTGTTAAGACTTTTTTGTCACGTCTGTTTTTGTGTTTATTTATTTCGATGTTGTCCAGTCTTTCTTCATATTGACTTTGGTTTTATTCACTCAGTATATTATAATATAAATTGTATTATCTATATATTTTTTCTATATGCATCGTTGCATATATCAGGTACCAGGGGGTTTAAAATTCTGCACACAATTACTTGTTTTTCTATGCCTTGTCTTCAAAGTGTAGAAACAACAAGTGCAAAAAGAAATAAATGTGGCGGATAGAAATTCAGACAGAAAATGGACATTAAGCCTCTTCTCATCATTTCTTGTGTATGATCATGTGGAGGACTAATATTAGCCTGTATTTCCATAATCTGCGTGCCTGTGTGAGTCATCCCACATGACGGCTGACAGATGGTCGATGGGTGGACGACAAATTTCAGCATGCTGCTGCTTAGAAGGGAGGAGATGTGAATCCTTGGCGGTACTGCCATGTTGACTCCAAGTGACCCGACTGAATCCCTGAACCCGAAGCTTGATTGCCAGCCGCATATTTATTGCATCTAATGTGGGTCTAATTTGTGTTTAAAGATGTTTCCATGTCTTTTGGGGCAAATTACACCACTCAGCTGCCATCATGTATACCATTCCATGCAATTATTTGGTGTTGCTAGCAAATGGCCCCTTCACATGAAAAAAAGGCCCCGAATTTGAAATGTAATAAGCAGTTGCATAAATGTACAAAGGTGAAATAGTTCCCTTTTGCTAGGCTACAAAGTTGAACTAAGGTTTAAAAATCTGCTAGGTATATTTTTAATTAATGGTGTGTATGAATGCTTAATGTGCTAATTATTAATCATAACAGAAGAAGCAGACAAAGAAGAAGCAGAAGAAGAAATTAATACTATTATTATTATTGCTAATGTGTCCCGCAGTGGGGAAATTGCATTTTTGCAACAACACAGAACAAGAGCAGATGTGGTACAGCAAAAAAAAAAAAAAACACAGCAAGACAAAATTTAAAATAATTTAAAAGAATACTCTGTTGGTGTTATTATTGTGTATCAAGTATTCTAGTGCTTATTCAAATAAATATAAGATGAAAATAAATAATTTTGTTGACTGCATTTCACCTGTTTTGTTTCGGGGACCATTGTGATTTAAATTTGTTCGATCGTTAATGGAAAGTCAGATCCTTTCTTTGGGAAAGACCTTCAAAAAGCTTTCTGAGAGTCAAAATAAAGACACATAGGTCCTTTAAATGTTTGATGTTAATTATCATCCTAACAAGTCATAAATTCAAATGCGTACATCACTGGTCCACACTGGTGGACAAATGCACTCACACACATGATCACCATGGTCCAGTGACTTCAAATGTTCCCATGGCAACCAGTATTGAAGATGGTAGGGAGTATGTCAATCTCTTTCAACAGTGAAATAACACACACATAAAGAAAAACTGAAAAAAATAAGTGAAAGTGGGTGTGTATTAAGCATTATATGGAAATATTTACTTTTAACCCTACAGTTTCATGAAACAGTTTGTTATCACCTGTCTGTGACACTTGTTGACTAAGTTTTTCCTTTCTGTCAATAAATGTTCACTGATTGCCTTCAGAGAGATTGTGATTTCGGAGCCTGTCTCTCTTTGCTGAGCTACAATAGACTCAAAGTAGCATGTAAAGTGATTTTTACTCAAAAAAAAAACAAAAAAAACAATATGATTAGATAAATCTGTCTTCTAAATCACCAGTTGGCTTATGCCTGCATGTAAACATTCAACTGGACTGAAACGGGCATCAGCACTGTGCCCATGCCCCACAAGTCCTGCTCCAGGTTTTGATCCAGAAGTAATGAGAGAAGCCAGAATTACACAAAACAGAAAAACCACAGTGAATGTCCAGTTCACTGTAAGCTATTGTTGCAGTTTGCAACTGCCAGCTACACTAAAGTGTGTTTTGGCCTGTGATACAATAGGTCAACTAGAAGAGCTAAAAGGCTGAAAGCAGGCACCATCTCCACTTCCCTTGGTGGAGGCCAACATAGTTAGGTTGTTAAATTCCCCTCATGTGCATGCGCAGTGGGACTTAAAGGATCCCAACACGGCCTTGCTCGGCAGTGTTGTCAACATAGCAACTTTGTTGCTATATTTAGTGAGATGTTTTCAGATCTCCTTTTTTCATAAAAGCAACTAGCAACCAAATCTTGTGACTTTTTCAGGGACCTGTGCATTTATGGGCCCCTCTCCCATATAAATAACTCTTGAGGCAGCCCGGGGCTCCCACAGTAGCCCCTCCCTTCTCCAGTCAAAGCTGGAGATGTTCACCAGTGAATCCTGCAAAGAAATTGAGCATGAGCGATGCTACCGCTGCCTGACCCTGTACTGGCCCAGCACTATTGCGTAATAATCATTTATTTCTGTATACAGGTTAAAATCTCATGGAGACACAAAGTCTCATTTCCAAGAGAGGCCTGTCTTACACCACGAAAACATTACAAAATATGCAAACTTACTCAATATCAAGAGATGTCTAGACATCATCAATATGATTGTAAATAAAAGCCTAAATTCATTTAGAAACAGCTGTAATCTGCTCATTTGAAGACATTTTTCAAATTATGTCTTGTCCTTTCTGCTACTATACATAAAAAAGGAAAGTGCTATCATTTAAAATGTGCTTTTTGACTTCCTTATATGCGGTTGAAATGTCCTCTGAAACATCTAAATTGTTCACCCACGGCCTCCATGGGTTTGCGTAACATTAATGCACAACTCAGAGCCTGTTCAAGGTGTTTGGCATCTATTTTCAAAACAATTCTCATGTCTGACTTCCTGCCAGTTTGATCTGATTATATAAATTGACTGTTATTTGTGGTCAAGCGCCAAATAATGAGTACAGATCAGCCTGTGGGATTCCTGGTGGGACCTGTCTCAGGTACTAGAATGGTTCATAGTCCAGCCAATTAGTGTTGCGTCTGCTTCGGATAGGTACCAGGGTGAGAATATTACACATATTTACTTTAAAACTTCCCCACTATTTAATCTAGTTTGGTAACTGCTTATGGGAAGGACCCTTAATCTGCTATGAGACAAGCTGGGTTTGATGATACACCCAAGTAAGAAACAAGCCCTCAGTTTTGTTTCTTACTCGGGTGAGAAACAAAACTGAGTCTGTAAATATGTTGTCTAGACACCATGTGTGCTGTATATTACAGATGAAGAAAAGACAACAGTCGGTGATGATTAAAAAAAAAAAAAACTCTAGGATTTATTTCGATCGATTTTGTCCTCCGTCTCCAAAATATCCTGTGGCAATAACGCGAAAGTGCAGCAGGATTTCAATAAACAAAGTGTTACCCCTCATAGGAATTTTTTCATAAAAGCGAAAGTTAGTTTATTTTGTTTACTTTTCCTGTGGTGGACTAAAACTCAAACATCAACAAACAGTAAGTCAACTATTTTTCCTTTTTTCTATATGACACCACACCGACAGTAATCGTAGTGGGTGAGATAATGTTATCAAGTTGTTCATTCATCCATCTGTACTTCAATGATATCCTGGGAACGCCTGAAGGGAATTTATTCAGATCGGGTTATTTTTCATCTCTGAAACCATTTTCTGTCTCCTTTTGCCTGCTTTGAATCATTTTTGCTTCATTTCATGTCTTTGTGGGATATTTTACAACCTACAGAATTACGTTGAGCAATCCATTCATGAATATAGAAGATGTCTCCTTGGAAAGAAATATCAGTTATAAAAAAAAACTCAAGTCTGGTTACAGTCAGGGTGAGAATCTGGACTGCTGCAGATAACACACTGGAATAAGGAGTAGAAAAGTGTAAATCCACTGTTCAAACTGAGAAAAATTAGATATCTTAATATCGAGCCTGTGTAAAAAGCTACTGAGGGCCTGAGTTGAATCCTCACATCCCCTTGATTACATTGTGTGTGTGTGTGTGTGTGTGTGTGTGTGTGTGTGTGTGTGTGTGTGTGTGTGTGTGTGTGTGTGTGTGTG
>JAOWBL010000003.1:1282620-1306675 GCA_028564865.1 Zenarchopterus dispar
TTTAGAGTTCCCGATCAACCTCACATACATGTTTTTGGACTGTGGGAGGAAACCGGAGTGCCCGGAGAAAACCCACGGAAGCACGGGAGAACATGCAAACTCCACACAGAAAGACTCCTGGCTGGGAATCGAACCAGGATAGTTTAACATTTTCTTTAATATAAGAATATGTTTACTTTGCAAGTTGTCATGCAGTTAGAGTAAAATGAGCAATATATCAGGTTTTTCTTGGGTATCTTTTGTGGCTACTAGTGATTCACAGTTTACTAAGGTAATAAGGGTGGACCCAGTGTACTTCATTCTCAGTCTGATTAACCCTTTACTTGTCTTTTACTTTATTTATTGATTTATTTTTTGGAAGAAGAGGTAGTTAGGGGTTTGGGTGAAATGTCCCTTTAATCTTTGTTTCAAAAGCATAATTTCCTCTTTATAACAACTTCATTTGTGTTTTATTGTGTGTGTTTAGGCACAACTTCCTGCTCAGACTGAAGTGGTGACTGCAGAGGAACTGATGGCTCATCTGGGTAAGAGTACTGTCCTTTAAATCAGATGAAATGGTACTTAGTTGAGAAGAAAATCCCATGCCAAACACATTGAATTACAAGGCAGGGTGTTCTCTTTCTTTTGTTTTTATTTTCTTTATTTTAAACTAAACGGATCAAAGCTGAGAATACAGATGGATATAACTTTGATGTTACTGACTGGTCTTTGTGTTGGGTCGGTTTTGTAGGAGAGTGTGTTTTGTCCGTCACTCCAAGAGAAAAGACTAACGCCATGGAGCTCAACTTCCAGCAGGTACACATTTTCTCTTCATTTTTCTCATAACAACAATGTTGTCCTTCCTCTTGTCCTTAACCTTAAACTTGAACTTTAAAGCCAAGTCTGAAATCTCAAGTTATGTGTGAAAATAAATGTTCTTGGTCTCCAGACAAAATCCTCCAGCTCACAAAATATATTTTCAAAAATCTCCCTTCTTTCCAAAAAAGTCTCTGCTTTTTTGTATAAATGAAATAAACATTCTTATAAATGTTCCCAGTTTCTAAATGAAGAAAAGGAACAGCAGTAATAAATGTAGATGGACTGACTTGCCTCTGATCTGCAGAACATGAGCGACGCCATGGCGGTGCTTCCGAAGCTGTCCACGGGCCTGGACGTTAACGTGCGGTTCACCGGAGTCACGGACTTCGAGTACACGCCGGAGTGCATTGTGTTCGATCTCCTGAACATCCCGTTGTACCACGGCTGGCTGGTTGATCCACAGGTGACTCGCTGGAAAATTCTTCAAATTTGTAACCTACGTTAAAGTGGAATTTGCCGATATGCATTCATTAAACTTTTAAAAAAGGAGGGAGAAATCCTCAATGCTAAAAAAAAGTCATGGCAACCAGCACAAATGCTGTAATTTAGGGTTTAATGGGGCATAAAATGTGATGCAGTCTAATTACAAACAGCATATATGCAAGTCAGTCTATTTTTTTCTTCGTCAAAGTTATCGTTATGCGTCGCTTCATCGTGTGTCACATGCGTGTTTAGAGTCCAGAGATGGCGGCCGCTGTCGGGAAGCTGAGTTACAACCAGCTGGTGGAGAAAATCATCGACTACAAACACTCTGCAGATAGCAGCCGAGTCAGCGAAGGTAACACACCTGGAATTACACACATAAACGGAAACACGCCCATGCCTTGCAGAGGTAGTCATGACAACGGTTATAAATGGAGGTTTAATGGTGAGTGATCTCAGCAAAGGCATTCAGTTGTTCACTTTAAAAAAAAAAAAAGCAAGTTTCTTCAAACTTTTGGCAACTATGGAAAAATGAATTTTGTAAAAAGTAGAAAAAAATAGAGGATGAATGCTTGATTTGTGTATCTGTGTATTGTCTATGGTCTAGACTGCTAAGTAAGTAGAAATGTGGCAGGTCTGCCCTCCGGTCTCTTCCTGGTATCTGAAGCACCTCACCTGGGAGATGTGGGTAATCAGGTTGGCTGAACCGCTGGAACAGACTCCTTTCATTGTCAGTTTGTAGCATTTCTGCTCTGAACTCCTCCACAAAAGCTGTAAATGTTAGGTCAGATACAGTGCAAATTAATTTCATTTTAACTTTTAATATGTAACTTTATTTTGGTTCCCAGTGGGATCACACGACGGGATGTGATGGGTTCACCTTTTTGGCTTAGCTCTTTCAACAGATGTTTCCAAAAACACTTAATTTCCCCCATTGGAAGCATTAACTCAACATCTGGTCTAATTGATCTAACATTCTCACCCTGAGGACTGTGTTCTCAGACTTGAAGATGCTTTTAGCATCTACCTGCTTTGCACTCCACCACAAACTGGCTGAGTACAGAATGAAAGTTAACGGTGAATCAACTGAATCACTGTTTAAACTGGAGTCCTTCTGCTCCAGTTCCCATACTTTTGCTTTGCCCAGTAATCCATCCATTCAGATATTCACTGACTGTACCTGCTCCATCCTGTTCAGGGTCATAAAGTCTGGAGCTTCGTTTTTATCAATAAAAAGAGCAAGTAGCAGAAAGCCCCCTGATCACTGACGTTTTATTAGTATTGCTCACAAAATTCTTCATTTTGATTGGACAGGAGTGTGTATACTTGCAAAAGTTAGTCATGTGACTTCAAGTCTTCAAAGCACATGCTGTCTGGTTAACAAGCTGCTACACGCTCTCCAGTATCTAAGTCTCCACTACCTCTAGATTAACACAAAACCAAATATCAGAAAAGGTATCCTGTAATGTAAATGGTACTAATTAGAAAAAAAACATCCCAAAGACAGCAAAAACCTTTTTACTCTTTCAGGAGGTGGTTGTTCAGGTGATTCCAGTTTATTATGAAAGTGTAATGAAAATGCTTTTTGCACATTTCTGGCAGTGCTCGATGTGAAGTAGTCAGTCAATCTAAAGTCATCAAAATCTAGCTTCTAGTCGTTCTTGTCTCATTCATACGATGTTGTTACGCTATAACGCTACTTGATCATTATGCATTACTGCATTGCATAAGGGCTTTACCTTTGAACCATCATCTGCTGCCTTCATCATCTGATTTTCTCCACAATGGTAATTTGTGAAAGACTTAAGTTTTTGTCCATCATCTTCAGTGCTGAAATTTTACATTTTGTCGTTTTGAATAGAAGTCTTACAGAACAAGATACGAGAAATATAGTTATTCGAAAAAGACAGTTAAATTGCAACACCAAGCCCCTGTAGCGCTGCTGTTATCAGAAATTCAGGGTTTCAATTTTCTTTTTCGAATAAGTGTAATGAAAACGCGGCTTATGTAATCTAGTAAAGGAGTGCTTCAGTTTTTCCATGACCCAGATGAGAACTTGATCTGGCATCATTTTAACCTCAAACCAAGCTCTACAAAGTGCTTTAGATTGTGTCGTTTACAGTTCACACAAACACACCCGCACTCCTGTCACATAGTCATGCTACACTCACATCCCGGGACGAAGCAGGCTTCAGTCTCCTCACCAAGGACACTTCAGCGAGGGACAGTTTTAGAGATAGATCTGCCAACTTTCCGGCTGGAGGACTCTACCCACTGGACTTTTGAGAAGGCTGGGTCATGAGAGTAGAACTCACAACAGAGGACTGAGCTTAAATCCTGTCTCTTCATGTTAGAAGATCGTCTAGATGTCTGTCACCACGTGTCTACATGTCTGGGTGTGTACAGGATGTTTTTTTAATGTGTTCAGGGCTGGTGGCAGAGCAATTTCTGGAGTCGACGGCGACTCAGCTGTCATATCACGGTCTGTGTGAACTCAACACAACGGCCAAAGAGGGAGAGATCTCTGTGTTCTTCAGAAATAACCATTTCAGTACCATGATCAAGCACAAGGTAAGGGCAGATGCAGGGTGCACTTTGTCGATCCAGGTAGAAGTGTTACTCATTTTAATTCTGATGACTCCAATTTCCCATCCTGTCTCAGGGCCACTTATACCTGCTGGTGACAGACCAGGGCTTCCTGCAGGAGGAGGGTTTGGTCTGGGAGTCTCTTCATAATGTAGAAGGAGACGGAAACTTCTGCGACTCAGACTTCAGGCTGTGTCATCCTCCTCAGAGAACTCCATCCACATCCCACATGCAACCTAGCACCAAGGAGCAGCAGAGGCAGATCGACCAGGTGAGGCCACCAGGTGGCGATGACAAGCTGAGAACAATGGCGTATTAATGCGCCACTGACCTGATGTCCTGGTCGGTCTCAGGACTACCTGGTAGCGGTGTCACTGCAGCAGCAGCAGGGCGGAGCACCGGGACCTCTTAGTGACCTGGAGTTGGCCAGGCAGCTCCAGCAAGAGGAGTACCAACAGCAGCAGCAGCAACAGCAGCAGCAACAGCAGCAGCAGCAGCAACAACAAGTGGCATTGATGCAGACTCAGCAGCAGGTAACACACCTGGGTTCAAGGGCTTTTATTGGACCTCAGTACAACATCTGAACTATAACTGTCTCTGAGTGTATGTGGTATTAAAATGTTCATGTTTACAACCTATAAAAGAGTCCAAGTGACTGCTGCTGTATCATTTTAAATGAACATTAACTAACTACACTTTTAAACTAAAAAAAAAAAAAACAAATTATGAAAGGTCATATATCGCACATCTGGTTCACATCCTCCTCTTTTAAAGCACAAGTAGATCTGACTATTATGTGGTTTGTTATGCTTCGGAGGACTCTTCTTTAGGCTCATAAAATAGTACTTAATGGTTTAATATGTTTAATGGTCTTTGCACTAAATAAAAACAAACAAAAATTACTGCGACTTCTAAGTAGATTTAATGCATATGTCTGAAGTTTATTTTCAATGACATCCATCTTAAAACAAATCTCTACAAATAGAAGAGAGTAGGACAGACTGAAACATTCACTGGATCAGTTTTTAATTTGTTCACACTAAAAGCTTTCTTTTTTTTTTCTTTTTTATTTGAAGGCTTTCCAAAACATGGGAAATTTCCAATTAAAACTTTTTTTATTCTTCACTCTCTAAAGAAATTTATAAAGACAAAATAAAGTGTGATAGGTGAAACCTCCTGGTTTTGTTGTCTTTGTCCTCAAGTATATTAATATATTTTATACAAAATTGTAATAAAATGTTGTAGCATGTATCTCCCTGGGCTTTTTGGTTGCAGATCATAATAGGCTAACAGCAACTTATTTTCATTTTTAAAAGACACGTTTGCTTGGTACCGGTGCAGTTGATGTTGCACTTCTTTTACTTTAGCTATTTTCTTAAAAAACAAAACAAAAATAACACTTCCAGGTAATGTAAAGTTAAGAGGAATTAAGCTTTTTTTTGTCATCACTCTGTAAGATAAGACTTATAATTTTCTTTTCTTTAGGGGGTAAACTATAGAGAGAAGAAACTCTATCTCTCCGTTTCTTCTGTTGTTGTGATGGTGTTTTGTTGCCGTCTGCAGGTCAGAGGTCAGGGCTCACAACAAGCCAGAAGAAGAGAGAGAGACTCGGACTGTGTCATCCTATAGACTCTTTATCATCGTCTTCTGTAACGCGATGAAACCCCAGAGTCCAGTGTGTCTGAAGTGGGGAGGTCACACACACACATGCACACACACACACGGGGACACACTGAGTCAACTTGTTGCCAAACCTCCTGTGCTTTTGTCCGGCAGGTCACAGTTTGTCTCACGCGTAACTCCAGTTTGTGGAGTTTCAAGATCTAAACCGTGGAGCCTGGATGACGGGAGAGCCTCTGACCAACAAATCTGCCTTCATGAAGGGCTCCTCTAAGTCACTGAGGGCTTTATTTATTGTCTATAAAATAATTAGCTGCTGCTTTTAGACCGGTTTTTAAATCATTAACGAGGACTTTGTGTTGCTAGTGGTCAAAAAATGCCAGTCTAATCAGTCACTTTTCAAGTATAAACGGAGAAATTAAATGACGTAAACTAAAGGTCAAACAAAAATGAGACGCTTTTCAAACAACAACAAAACATGTGACTCTTTTGTTTCTTTTACACCTGTCGGTGATGGGGGGCACGGCTTTTGTGTACATACAAGTAGGGGTGGTTGCAAAGGGGTGAGGCGGGTGTTTGGAAACAGAGTTGTTCCGATACTAGAATCAGAAATACTTGCAGATAGTGCTAAAAATCAGGGTATATCAGTGAGTATTTACGTCTATGCACCATCCGGTACCATGTATCACGTCATTTTAGGCTTGAAAAATCCTATCAGGAAAACTGTGACATGCTGCTTATGTAAGGCCGTGGTTTCCGGACTGAAAAGAGAACAAGGATGGGTGACGCTGTAAAATTCACGGTCCTCGACGGTCGGCCTCTGTTGGGCCTGAAAACGTTGGATTTCACTGCCAAATCACACATCTAGGAAGTGCAACTCTAAAACTGCTCTTTATATTATAATCATTCTTTATCTGATGCTAATTCAGCAAAAAATGTTTAGTATGACCTTTTAAATTCTGGTAGCAGAACAGTGCTAGCTATCGGCCGATACCCAAAACCTAAAGGTATCAGAATCGGAGAGGGGAAAAAAATGGTATCGGAACATCTCTAGTTGGGAGCCACGCTAGTTTACCGTCTCCTCTATCCACTATGACATTTATGTCAATCAGGTATCTGAGTTAGCTCAAGGTTTCTTACAAGATTTCTTCAATATAGGGTGAGTGATTTCTATTGATCCAGTGCTTCCCTTAAACGCCTCAAAATGAACTAGTCTCTCAAGCTTACACACACAAAATCTGTTTTTGTTTTGCAAAGACCAAATTTTATTATCATTTCAATTTACAGTGTAGTCACAAGATCGGCAGCCAGTGGATGGAGAGGAGGGGATCAATGAACACGACAGAAAGTGTCCCGAGTTAGAAACTGGGTACAATCGCTCCCCCGACATTGAGTCATTCTGATTATAGTTTTCTAAGCATCCCTTAAAAAAGGGGGGGGGGGGGCTGGGCTAAGTTTGAGAGGATTTCGATGTTTTCACGATTTATTTCCTCTAAAAATAACTGGCTGCCAAAACCCCTCAGTTCTGAATCTGTGAGCCAGTTGTATACCAGCAGCTCAAGTATATTTCTTTTTATTTAACTGTTTTATTGATGATTAAATAAAACTCATAAATTAAAAGGATGGTCTGATAGATGGTGACAGTTCAGATAGATGAATGGAAACAGAAACATCTTTTCATTGAGTTTGTATTTGAACATTTTTGTCTCATGAGGTCGGAATCAGCAGTGGGGAAAACAAATTCTTTTTTGTTGAAGAAGTTGAATTTAATCAAGTTATAGAGCCTTTTCGAGAGTGAAGATGTATTACAATATCTTCAGATATGGTGATGTGTATATTGTGATGTTTTCCTTCTCTGAGACTCTTAAAAAGTTTCAGTTAAAGCACCTTCTGCTGAGACTGATCTAAGGTGAACATGAAAGCAGAATGTTGGTCTCAGCTGAAAAAGCTAAAAAGAAAGCTTAAAAAGAATATAATGTATAATATAAAGAATTTATACTTTCAAAATCAAATTTATGATTTTTTTTTTTTTTTTTTTGGATTACCAAACAGCTTTATTAGCAGGCCACGGAAAAAATAATCAAGTATTACTTATTTTTTTTCCTTCTGCTTTTCTAAGACTATTAAACAGCGATTAGACTATAGGCTATAAAACAGTGGACGAAACATTAGGTCACGTGACCCATGTTTCCGAAGGCCGGCTTTGAAACCTGATTATCATTTTACTGAAGCTCAGCAACGTTGCTTTGGAAACAGACGGAAACACGCCCACCGCATGTCAATCAAAGTTAGCTTCGCTACCGGCTCCTTCAGCCGAACCCCGCCGAAATGTCTTCAAAGAGCTGCCGTAAGACTTTTACAGCAGGATATATCGTTTTAACTTGTTGATTCGACAGTGAAATCAAAAATAACAGTCCCATTTACCCGACGCCGGGTTAATACACAGGATTGGTTGCTTAATTAAGCTCGGTAGCATGAGGATTGGGGATGAGGAAGTGATAGCTGCTAGCCATTGGCTGAGTGGACTGTCAATCAATCATATTAGAAATAAATGTAACGCTTTTATATAAACTCTCTTGGCATGGTACAAAAAAAAAATGCACCCCCCTCAGAGTTGTCATGGATGTGAAATCAAACGATTTTATGAACCAGGCTGTAAATAGGTTTATTTCTGCTCTAAAGTCTAACATTTTAATGAGAGTCGATGGAGATTGACTCCTTTTTTGGAAACTGCCTCTGGCGGTCAGTCGAGGAACTACAACAGATCTTAACCTCAATACGGACTTGTGTGACGGATGTTCGTCATCATGCGGAAGTGAGATAGTTGGCGCTTGAATTACACCCGGCGTACTGGTGTCAATGAGAACCTTATAAATAAAAAAATTTTAAAAACCCCACAAACCTGGAAAATTTTAAAATCTTTGATTTTAAAAACTGAAAAATACTTAGCAATTTTCTTTATTTATGTATGTGTGTGTGTGTGTACACACACACACATACACACACATATATATATATATATACACACATATGCAATTCAAAAGTGACGATATTTGTGCGATATTTTTTGATCATTTTGACGACTATGCCGATTCTGATTTAACATGATATTTCACTTTAAATCTCCGGCACAAAATAAAAGTTTTAGTGTTTGGCCAGTAAAAGCTAAAAACTGAGAACAGAGAAATTGCTACAGTGATTTAATAAAGATTAGTATAAAAGTGTTAAGATGGATCTCTTCTAATAAATGTTCCTCATTGATGCTGGTGCAGATTCTCAGTCATCAAGGTCACGGTAATCCTAACATGCTTGAGAAGAAGGCAACGGGTTGTTTTGCCTTTGTTGTCGGAGACATTTCACCTGTCATTTGAAACACCTCGTCAATTCTCACCGACTGTTGGAGTTTCAGATTTGAAAGCTGTTGTTACGATATTAGCTTTGTGAGTCACATCCTGTGGGTTGTTGAAGTATTTTAATCACATAGCTCAGGATCTGACAGGAAGGAAAATTTCTTCGGGAGTATTAAGGCTGTATTGTTAAGTATCCAGCAGGTTAAACCTGAAGCCACCTCCTCATGTAGCCAACCCCCCTTCATCCGTTCCTCCTGATGACCCACAGGTGGAACGGATGAATCAGTGATGGATTTAATCCATTCATACCAGTCTGGATGTTTCAAACAAACCCCTTGTGTCTACTTTCTGTTATTTGTTTCTATTTCTTCCCAGTTTCTACTGCAACAGCATAATTTCTCATTCAGGATCAATAAAGTGTTGAGTTCAGTTTCCAGTTGATTACGGATGCTAATGTGCTTTTTATGTGGATAGAAATGTTTTCTGACACAGTTTAAACACTAACATGGATGTGCAATAGTTTAGTTTTAAAAGGAAACCACACTAGCGTGGAGGTTTCCTGAAACTCCTTGATGAGGCTTTTTAAACCTTTAAATGTAGAACAGCAGCTAAATAAGCCTTACTTAGTCTCCTTATTTTGACTGTGCCTCAAAATGATAATTAAGATAGTCATTATGTAGATTTACGTACCTCATGATGGTGATTCATAGCTAGTAGGTTTTTCTTCTTTTTTTTCCTCGTAGATTCCGTTAAGCCTCGGTAAATTTACAAATCTGCTGTGGAAGCAAAGAAAAAGGAATCAGTGTGGTTTCCAAAGACGAATTAAACCTGGAATGTAATTGCTGACTTTCAGACGGTTTCTGTTTTAGTGACTCCTCTTCGTTTATAAATGGCTTTAAAGCCATGGTGAAGAAACATCTCCGAGTGAAAACAGTTTTATGATCACCACGGCAGGTTTGCATCATCAGTTCAGCTCTTAAACGTTTCCACTTCTGCCTGTCAGTGTTTAAGGTTTTACCAGATCTTTGTTTTATCATTCCGGTGGTTTATTTTTATTTTATTTTTTTCCCTACAAAATCAAAGTTTTTTTTTTCTCTCTCTGTGACTGTTTGACCTCTGCCAAGCTTTGTTCAAGGTTTATGTTTAAATTGCCACGCTGTTAAATTGTTAATAACAGAATCTTCATACACACCTGCTGTTTGAGTCTTTTATTTGGTGTTTTATTCATTGTCCATTTTGTGTTTTAATCTCTTTCAATTAAATTTGAAAATTTAATGGGGGTTTAAAGAGTTCGTAAAAAGAGGAAGAATGGATGTTACAGATGTTCATCATCAATGTTTCTTCGGTCCAGGTCCTCGGGACCCACAATTCTTCACACTTCAGGTGATACTTCAGTGGAATAAAACCAGGTGTGTTGGAGCATCTGTGACATCTGTAACATGTGGAGCAGCAGGATTGATGATCACTGAACCAGTCAAGTGAATCAAGTCAAAATTTAATCTCAAAATCTTAGAAGATATTATAAATAAGCTAAATTGACTCAAATGTTCTACTAAAGTTCACCTTCTTTTCATTAAAAAATGGTATATATTTACTTAAAAGCAATACTCACATTTTGTCATAACTACAAAAAAAAAGGGGGAAATGAGCAAAAGTCCCCCTTTTTCATTTATTTTTTTATTTATTAAAAAATATATATATATATATATATACATATATATGCCATTAAAGAAGTGGCGCTCCGTCACTGAAATCGTGAGAAGCTGAATTTAAAAATCACACAGCTGCTGGTCAGAACCAGGTTTCAGTTTTATTGGATGAGTTTTCATGCGGTTAGTCGAGACATGACAGACTGGATGTTTTCTGTACATGATTAAAAACTTCAGAAGACAAACAGCGCCACGCATGATCAGCTAAAATCCCAACAGGACAATATTTTGGATGTTTTCCGTTTACATTTTCGTTATGAGAGCTGAGACAAAGAAGTTGTGCAGATACTTCAGTTAAACATAAACATGCTCTGATGATCTTGAGAAACATCTACTCAAAGATGATTGTTTAAACTATAATTTAATATAAAATTTACATGGAGTTTAAAAATGATGAAATGGAAAAATTAGATTTTTATTTATCAAAAATACAGAGCCTCAGTCATTACAAAATCAATTTAAACAGATAAACCAAGCTTATTAATTCATTAAATGCAGTGAACTGTTCATGCTCAGGATTCATCAATGATTAATTTCATAATTATGAAATCATTTTGTATTCTTAAACAGGCAATCACATTTGGTCAAACCAATCAAATGATTAAATAAATTCATATTTATTTCCTGATAAACATCAGTGATTTTTAAAAATTTTTTTGTCACCAGGAGCATGCTGCACTTACCAAAGGCATTTAAAAAATAAAAAATATATAATTTATGTTTATAAAAGCTGCATTTAATATTTTAGATTTTTTTTTTTTTGTCCTTGAATGTTTTCCTTTAGTTGCAAAATTTATCATTTGTTGAATGACATTCAAATGTAATAATTAGATTTGTCATCATAGCAAAAGACCAAATTCATTTTTCTTTTTTTCCAGCCATACTGAAAAATCTTAATTATTAAATTATCTGATTGGATTATAAACTTTTGATTAAAATTTAACTTGGACTTTTCATCTTCAATGAAAGTAGAATACTTTGGCTTTTATCTCCTTTAGATATTAGATTTTTATTATCCTTGAAAGCAAATTATAAACATTCTTTCCATTTTTTAGATTAGAAAACTGAACGTGCTGGAGGGAAAAGTAAACTATTCCGTAAATGATTCATTCTCACTAGTTTATTGTTTTTTCTTTTTCTAATTACTGGTCTTCCTCACCCTTAAGTTTTGTCCTGCTTCACGAAAGTTTTGCCATCTGTGAAAAAAGTCAGACAAACATTTGCCTTTATGCAAAAAGTGAGGGTTTTGCACTTAGCTTCAGCTTATATTATCCACTATTGTTTCCTGCTAACCTTGGGTCAAAAAGAGAAGAAAAAAAAAACTTTTACATTGTTGGTTTAAACAAATTTACTGTTACATGTTGAGCTCCATGTAAAGTCGAAAACAACATGAAATTCTTTGACATTTTCATTCAGGATAAATGCACTTAAAGAGTTTTTCACATTGAAACTGTAGACTGTGTTCAGAGCTGATGAAAGAAAGAAGGCAATGAAAGGTTTGTTTTGTTTTTACTTGAAGGGCAAGTTTCACTAGATTGATGGTTTCCTCACCAAGCCTTTGGTTAGAAAATTTGTTAAAGGCATTCAGCATTTTTTTGTTTTTTAAATTGTCAACAGTGGACGTTCTTAGATAGAAACATAAAGGCTACTTAACACGATTAAACTTTTACATCAGCAAATGTGACTTGTATTTGAAATAAGTGCAAGGGAGGAGGACATCCAAATTATGAAACCTGCCCCTGAAGTGGTGAAATATGTAATATAAAAAGCACTTGTGAGGTCCAACCATCATTGTCCCTCCAGTTGCATTGATAAAGAGTTTGTACCTTCTGTACGTCTCAAGGCATCAAATATCTCACAGGAAAATATACATACATAAATATCCACAAATAAAAAAAAAGAAAGAAACATTGCAAAGTCTTTTTCAGTTGCTTATCTGGTAAACTTTAGTCACAGCTGTGCATAAAAGTAGCACACTTATGGTTAGCAGAAGGTAACAGGACACTGCTTTCATAAAAACAGATCTGTGCTTCTCCTTCAATAGTGGTCAAAACAAAAAAACATTCAGAAAATAACCGTACAAACATCAGTCGTCTGGTATTCCCACCAAACGCTGCTTTATTCCAGTGAGAGGCTTTTGCTCACTTTACTCAAGTCCACCGGCTTTACTGCTTTACTGACTTCAATAAGCGTAAAATGAGCTTGTTATTGCAAGCCAGTCATTTTTCTTGCCACAGTTAATGATGCATTAATGTACAAGATTACCAAAGGAAACCGTTCAGACACAGAGGGGAGGGGGACATATGGTTAACAATTAAATGAGTGTTAGTTATAGTCACAAAATTTACTCCACAGGGCTGACAGAAGTAAAAATTAATTAACTGTTCTTTCAGTCCATAGTTCAAACTGAGAAAATGTAGTCAAGTTACAGTAATGGTGAACAGATGAGGTGGAGCAGATTGATTGGTTAAAATGGCCAAAAAAATAAAAAATAAAGTAGCACATACAGATGTAATTTCAATGGAGGAATATTCTGTATTTTAAGTAGCCCATCTCCAACAGAGTTACTCAATTTCTAAATTAATCGGTAGCTTAAAATGTGTAAGTTAAAAAAGTCTTTTTTTTTTCTCTCTCAAATGTAGCTGCTTTTATGTTTCCTTTACTGCTAATGGCCATCAACACTCAGTTAACCGTCTGACTGTTATTTAACTAGTAACCAAATGTTACATAAAGATGTTCTGAAGGATAAAAAAATCTCCTTTAATCATATGGAGAAAAAGAAAAATATCTTAAATTAGGGACAGGTCAAAATGCTACAGTTAGCATTAGCTGTTAAACATTAGCACAATGACTCAGCAAGGTTAGAAAGACGATATTAGCGAAATATGATGGACCGTTTCCACTAATATAAAAATACTTCTACACAGTATTAAATAAACATGAATGAATTTATCGATTTGTTCTTTTTCAGTGAACGGTTGGAGATAGCCGTTAGAGCGACAATACTAAAATTATCTTTTAAATATTTCAGTCACCATTATTTTGTGAACGATAATTTCAGTTTAACCGCCATCTCCATTTCTGTTTTTATTTCAAATGTGAGAAAAGGAGTGAAGTAAACCAAAAACGTGGAGTGTAACTCACTGCAGAAGGGTGAACAGGAGTAAACTGCTGCTGTTAAGTCGCTGTAACTAAGTTTTCTTTTTTTTTTTTTTTCTTTCTTTTTTTTAAAATTTAGTTGTGGTTGCCTGGATACGGGAGCAGTTGCTACCTGGTTGCTGCTAGCTTATTGTGATCTCTTGATTTTAACTACAGTTTGGGTAAAAGCTGCAGTTTTCAGACCTGGGCAAACTGCTAATCTATGGACATCATCTTAAATGCTCAGATTTTTGTTAGAATATCGCTTTGCTAAATTTAAAAAAAAAAAAAACTCGGGTTAAAAAAAAAAAAAAAGACATTTTGATGAATAAATAAGTTAATACCTGTTAATAGGAATAAAGCCAGCGCAAAGTGTTACAACGTTAGTTCAACATCATGATCAATTTTAAAGTACACGTCTGAGAATAAAAAAGTAAGTTTAGTGGATTTAAAAATAATTACGTGTTCAGGAATCATCACTGATTTCACAAAAAGTTTGTTTCATTTAACCAATCCTCAGAACCACTTTCCAGATCGCATTGGTCATAGGGAATGTTGTTTTGGTTTTCATTTTTAAGCCAATCATAAGCTCATGTAACCAACAATAATCACTTCAGAGTGGTAAACACGGACAGTGAATCTTGCTTGAAGCTATTAAATCCTGTCCATGCAGCTCCACGGCCATTTTGGCTCAAAATGGACACAGTTGCTCTGTTGCACAACTTCTGCACAAACGTGTTTTTTTTTTCCTTTTTTTTCAGTCAATACTATAGAATTGTGGTAACAGCACATATACAGAGTGTATAAACAGAAAAGACTAACAAAACGTGACTTAAGATTTGTAACTTGCAGTTTTTCACCAGACACTGCTCATGTTTGCAGCATATTACATTTCTTAATGTTACTGTTGTCAATCATTAAAATGTTTACAAACTTTAACATGCAAGAGACCATGTAAGCCCTTAAATGTGCTAAAACAAAATAAATCCATTAAAACTTTGTTTTAAATTATACTATTCCCACTTTTAAAAACAGATGATGGATGTAGCCACGAACACTTCTCCCATCAGTTTAAAAACACCTTGATTTTGGTGTTTCTGACATCATGAGAGACACGTCAAAGAATAAAAACTGTTATTTATCCAAGTTAACCTCGCTGTATCAGATGTAGAGCAAAAGACTTCTTTTTGAAAACCACATGCATGATCAAACAGCAGATTAAAGGCATTTCTACACTGGTTATTTGCATCTGTAATACAGTTTATGTTCACAGTTTCACGTTTGCAACAGAATATGACGATAGTTTCTCTTAATGAGGATTGATGCAGTTTTAATACTTTGCCTTGTGATTTTTAGCTATATTAATTTGTAAGTAAAATTACAAAAGACAGAATGTCTTAACCTTTTCCCCCTTCATTCAGTTTCCTGCCCTTTCAAGCTGCCCCACCACTTCTTGTTCATTGAACATACTGCAGTCACCTTCATCTAAATTTGAGCAAGTTCATGTTACAGTAAATACAGTTATGCATCAAAACAAGGTGTATTTACAGTTAAAAAGAAATTCAGTCAGAAAAAGGTTCAAAAGTCACAAATCTTGCTGGTAACAGTATTACCCAACGAGTATTCCTCCCTGTGAGAGAGGTTGTTCCTCCATAGCGGACCGTTTTTACCACTTTGGATGGTAAAAACTGTAAGAGTGTTTTTTCAAATATAATTATGTTGTCGTTTCACATGTTGACACAGAAACTACAGACAGCGAATTCTGTTTTGCAAACTCCGATTTGCTCTTCGTTCGCGATTTGTTTTGAAGATGACGTCATTTCTTTAAAGTTATGATTAGTGTCTGGTGAAAAATCACTGAAATTCAGTACGTCAGGGAATCCCGCAGAAAGACAGAACCTTTTCAAACCAACAAAAAGCTGATGACATTAAAGTCTTTTTCTATTTAAACCGCTCTCTCCGATTGTCGAGAGAACAGATCCAGAAAAAACAAACAAACACCACCATGTTCAGGCTGTGCTTTAACCATTTAGTGTTTCTGTTCTTTAAGAACAACCACAAATACTGAAAGTCCTCTGGTCGGTACGAGACGCTGCAGGCAGACGTCCTGCTGGTGTTTGGAGCCCAGAGAGGCAAAACTGATGAGGATCAGGTGGAACAGACCATCATCAAAGTTTGCAGTCTGGAGTTAAAAGACACTTGACTGTTCACACAATTTTCTGATATGACTACTTTTAAAATGTGGGAGGTTACTATGAATCAATTTCATCAGTACCTTCTTTTTTTGTCATATATGAATGTTTTATCTCATATTAGTGAGAAAAGTACCCAAAAAGTACCTAGGGTACCCAACATTTGCAAGAATATCATCTCAAAACTGAGATCTTTCTTTGTAAATATGTTTGCCTTCATCTTTTCTCTGTTTTTCCATTTTTGTTTTCCTGTTGGTTAATCTGTTTTTCCATCAAAATTAGAAGACACGACTGATAGGTGCTCTTTGTAATATTTTCTCATTTCCTTCTAGATAAGATCAGAAGTTTAAGTATCTGGAGGGAGAAACAGTTACAATAATCCTGAAATTAGCAGTGAAAAGAAGGAACCAGGAAACAAACTCTGTTGCCAGTTAGTTTAGTTGATGACAGAATTAATAATGTAATAAAAAGTCAAAAGTAGTGACATCTCCATTTTTGCTAAACTGCACAAGTTTAACCCAGAAATTGACAAAATGAATTCCTCAGTGATGAAATGATGATTTCTGTCTCCACTGAATCCTTTCAGCAGCCACTGTAAGATCCGAACTGATCCAGAAAGCTGAAGGTCCCTGAAACCAGAAGTTTGTGTTCTCGTTCAGCTTCAACTTCATTTAAACTCTGTAAATTAAATCCATCTGAGGCAGCTGCACATCTCCAGCTGGTTTAGGGTTCCTCCGATCCTGGAAAAAGTTCCAGATTCTGTACTTTCCATGATCCCAACAAAAAACTGATATTATTCATCCATTTGTAATTCCAGTCGAATCATGAAGTTCGGATCCGTCCAGTCACGGCGGATCCTCATTCAGCTCCAAGTTTCCGCTCAGAAAAGGAAAACCGTAATGAAAACGCCACTTTTGTTTGCAGAGTCGGTCAGAGTTTAAATGTCTCCAGTCACATGATGCCATTGGTGACGTACTGGAAGGAGTCGTAGAGTTTTGTAGTGATGGAGCGCATGGACCCGTCCACCAGCTGCTCCACCAGCAGCTGCAGCTGTTCTTCAGTCAGAGACATGTGGAAACGCTCCTTCAGGCCACGGATGGTGCTGGATCCGTGGAAACAGGGCAAGGGGGAGCCTGGGTGGACACGGAAACAGAAGACACAGAACAACAAGAGCAGGAGATATGATTATGAATTTATGGGCACTCACAGATGATGTCATAGTTATTGTTTTGTTGTGTGGTCGGTATCTCTTAGCGATGTTTATTTTATTCTCAGTTCTTTTTTTTTTTTTCTTGCCGTTATTGGTTTATGACCCCATTTGACAACTTGATTTTCTTTACCAAGTGCCACATAGAAATAAACAAACTGTATAAAACTCCCTCAAGTCAAATTTATTACTTTTTTTTTTTTTTTAACGTTTACCTCTTTGTGATTCAGTGTTGACGATAAAGTTTAAAAATTCTATGGTAAAGGTGTCTTACAATCAAACCCATTACCAAATCCTGATATTTTCTTGAAAAATTCATCTGCACTAAATAGATCTAAATAATAATTATTACTACTACTGAAGAGCATGTTAGATGTGCGTTACCTTGCTGCATGATCTCGACTATCTGCAGAACCTTCTCCATGTGTTTTCTGGCTGCAATCAGACCCTGCAGCATCAGCATCTTGTAATAGATGAACATGTCTCCATCCAGACCGCCCATCACCTGAAAAATGATATAAAAATGTGTCTGCAGGGCCATCACAGCTAAGGAAGTACTTTAATTTAATCTATTTTTAATCCAGATTTGTGCATTTTTGTTAAATTGTTATAATTAAAGTGTGCAGGTTTCTGTATGAGCAGCTCTGTTGATCTAAAAAAATTACTGTGTCGGTACAGATCCAGTTCATCACTAATACATCTGTGCTGTAATTCAGTCATCACAGAAACTAAAATAAGAGCGAGCAGAAACAAAGTCTTACGTCAACAAACTCTGACGTGAGTTTGAAGGCCGACGTCTCGAAGCCAAGGTTGCGAGGAGAGCTGGAGAGTATAAAGCCGAAGTCGATGTGGATGATGTGGCCTTCAGAGTCCAGCAAAATGTTTCCATTGTGTCTACAGAGATAAAATAAAACATAAATACACTTTCTGCTTCTGCTCCAATGCAGTCCGTAACTAAATTTTACGGTTTCAGAATCACAAAGCTGTAAATCCACTACTACAACTGTTTACTGACTTGTAAATTAAGCTACTTCTTTCCTACCTCTTGCAGATAAAATATCACCTTTCAGATAGGAGGGAAAAACAAAAGAAAAATTTATTTACCCAATTCTGGCTAAAGATTTTGTTTTAAAAAGCCCTCGATATATCTAAGTTGTAAAACCATTTTAGATGTTATACCTTCAGTCTATGTTGTAAATTAGATTCTGCTCTCAAGTTTGTTGAATAAAGAAAGAGAAGAAGAGAAACAGGTAGACACAGAGTTAATCAAATAAAACCAGCTTCCTCTGTGGACAGAAAAGCTTAAATCTACACGATTATCTGCACGTGACTGCCTGATAGAAAGGAGGAAGTACAGAAACAATGAAGCTCACAAAAAGGCTGATGTTTGAATAGCTCTGCGTGGAAGTCTCCTGTTTGTGCTCTTTGTGGTCGTGCTGAAGCTCACCTGTCCTTGACCTGCAGCAGGTAACAGATGAGGCTGTATCCAGCGCAGCTCTGCACAAAGTTCCTCTGAGCAGTGAGGAAAGCCTCGGTGGTGAAGCTGCCGTGCTCCTGGAGGAAGTAGTCGAGCAGCGACAGCTGACTCTGTTTCCTTACCTGAGGGAGAAATACAAACCAAATAAACAGTTAAAGTGGCTTCTTATGTGAAAATGAACATGAAAAGTGCATCATTCTTAAAATACAGAAAGAAAACACAATTATGGAAAGGTTTCTAGCTATGAAATAATAAACAGATTATTTTTGATGTAATCATGGTCACTCATGTGGAATTGCATATCTTGCAAAACATTGTAACAATAGTTTCCCAGGATCTCTTGCATACCTGGTGTAAGGACACGGCATTGAGGACGGGCTCAATCATCCCACTATCTGAGGACATCACCAGGATCTTATATGGTTTGATCCACAGAGGAACCCTCTCCTGCTGCCAGATGGACTGATGACACAAACAGAGAGCAGGTCATGATCTGGTTAAGGTCTGGAGGCAGTTTAGAGTACATCCCTAACAGGTTTTCAAGAAAACTGACAATCACCCAAGAAGTTTCAGACCCTGCAAGACTCAGAGATGTATACAAAGAGACCTGTCTGGATCTTTGGATCAAAGTTCTGGGTTTCTGATGTCTCAGGGAAGGAGGTTCAGGTGCGTCTGTACCTGCAGCTGTTTGAGGACCTGGTAAGCCAGCAGCTCCTGCCTCAAGTCGTCTCCACACTTCACAATGACCGACAGCAGCCTCCAGTTGGGTAAGTGACCGTACGGAGAAGCTTCTCTGATCCGCCTGGAGACAAACACGGTTACTGCAGCGCGGCAACAAACCAACCGAGGAGACTTCCATGGCTCGCCTTTGAGGACACACCTGACTTTCTCCTCCCATGGTTCTTTGAGGGCGACGGCCGACGGGTCTTCCGGGTCTCTTCTGAATGAGGTGGGTGTGTGGGCGAGGTTCTCTGATAGACGCCGCCTAAAACGCCACAAACAAATGTTCTTAGTGCACAGAAGACAACTGTTCAAGTGTCAAATGACTGTATTTGTTTCCAGCAGCTCTATTTATGCTCAGAAATGCTTCAACCATGTTCTCCTGCAGCATGCTCCTACCTGATGTCTCCAGCAGCGATGAACACTGGCTCTTTGCTCTCCAAACTTGTGATGCTGTCAACTGAAAACTGACTGATGTTGTCGCTGCTGCTGGTCTGAGCCTCCCCCTGCAACACAAAAACCTCATGAGGACACTGGACACTCCGGGGTTTAGCTGAGCTTTACCAGATCATTCATGAAAGAAGATATTAAGTGAAAAAACAAAGTACCTCCACCTGCAGCTGTCCGATGTCGTCGGTGGCCCACGCTTCGTCATCGTTGTCGTAGTTTGGGACGGTGGAGAAACTTCCTGCTCTGTGCTCCGATGTCATGCTGTTGCTACCGTTAGCATTACCCATGGTGCCACAGTCCAGGTTCTCCACGGACCGGGCCGAACGAATCCTCGTCTCTGGGATCCGAACAGGAACCGGAGATGTCTCAAAGCTGTCGCATTCCAAGACCTCTACATAAATGATGTACGGCGCCTGGAAGAGGGGGAGTCGCAGTGTGATGGTGTGGACAGATGTCAGTGTTCAGTAGTACCAAAAAAAAAAAAAAGTCACATTTACAGTTGATTACATAACTCGTGTCAGTCACCTTGTCCTTGGAGTTGAGGACCACAGCCTGGGTGTTGGGGACCCTGCAGACGTGGTGCTGCTGCTCGGCTGTGGGTAACCAGACTCGGGCGGGCAGCTTGTAGTTGAGCAGCGACAGCTCCGAGATCAGCCGCTGGGTCTTCTGCTCTTTGGTGGGCAGCGTCGCCAAACGCTTCCCGATGCAGAACAGAGACTTGACAAACTCCCTCTGAGGACGAAGACGTTCCAGCTGCAAGTAAGAACGAAGAAAAAGAAAAAAAGTCAAGAATACCGCATATATGTGTGATACACAACTACAGTTAAGACTTGTTGAATCTGAGGGGAGAGAGAGCTAGAGAGAGGTAGCAAAGTAGAGAGAGAGGTAGAGAGAGGTAGCAAAGTAGAGAGAGAGAGAGAAAGAAGTAGCAAGAGTTAGAGAGAGGGAGAGAGAGAGAGGGAGAGGTAGAAAGAGATAGAGGGAGAGAGAGAGCGAGCTAGAGAGAAAAAAAGAGTGAGGGAGAGAGAAATAGAGAGTGAAACATATAAAAAGAGGGTGATTGAACAAGAGAGTGCATGAGAACAAAAGAAAAACACAAGAGAAAAAATATATGAAAAGAGAGAAAGAAACAGAAAGAGAATAAGAGAAAATAGAAAGAAGGCAAAAAAAAAAAAGGATCAAGAGATCAAGCCCCTCCCTCCCCCCCTAAAAAAAACAAACTAATGTGATCAATCCATAATGCAACGCAATCACAGCAGAGTATCACAGGATTTAATCATTTCTCACTGGTGATTTATTCTATTAAGCATAATAATTTAATGGGGGGAAAAAAACGTGCTTCGGAGCCTTCATATAAAAGCTGACATTCAGACTGTAATAATTAGTAAATGTAGATGTAACCAGAGTAAAGCAGTTTAGAAACCAGAAACACTGACTGGTCAGATCAGAACAGACGCGCTTCAGTTCAAATCTGCATTCAGAAACAGTCATGTGACAACCACGCTGCCCTTTCAGCATTCCAGGGGTTAAAAATCCTCCCGAGGCCCGTGTAACCCCCCCCCACATCTATCCAGAACCAGACCAGGTTCAGCTCCTTCACAGACACATGGAAACGTTTCACAGGAGGAAATCAGAGACAGGGACGAAGGTGGAAGATATTTATACGGCCATATTTTGCAGGAAAAGTCAACCCTGAAAAACTGCAGCTGAATTCATTTGAAGGTCATATAGACAGAAAACCAACAAAAACTACACAAACAACTGTTACAAACATGTTGAATTAAATTTTTTTTAAAAATTCCTTTGTTAATGATTCATCTTTGTACAAACATTTTTTTTCTCGCATCTACGGCTTCTGGCCGTCAGACAACACTCGTCCCATCCTTTCTTCTTTCTGCCCTCCCAGTCACCTTCTCGCTCCGGTCACCATGGCAACCCTCCCCTTCCACGAGCGGAGAGATGGGTCATCTTTGGCAGCAGGTTTTTGTTCTGCCACATCATCTCACGTTTCCTCGACTGTACTTCCCTTACAGCCGTGCGCAGTTTCCATCAAACGTCTCCTCTTATCTCTCCGTGATGGAAAGAAACAAAGACGGATCGTTTCCACCGAACGTCTCGTTTTATGTCAACAAGAAATATTCAACCAGTGGAAGCAAATGAACGAAAAAAAAAAAAAAAAAAGGGCTGCGTTTCAGGTCGCACATGATGTACTTTTGATTAGTAAAAAAACAAATAAAGCAAGAAAAAAAAAAACAGATTTTGTTCCAGATGCATATTTCTGTTTTAGATAAGACATTTTCTAACGTTTAATTCCACCTTCATCACGGTTACCTGACAGGGTGATTTGTCCAAAAGACAGTCCACAAATACTGTACAATGTGTGCTTTTGATTAAAATATACTTTTTTTTTTCAAAAGCGTTTCCCAACACTCGACTGTAAACAAGTAATGATGGCTGACGCCCTGCGCCCGACGCGCTGCACCAAACACGCCCCGTCCTTCAGCCCGTCTTTATTTTCACGCCAGTCGGCCTCCGTTACGCCGTTTGTGGCCGCACTGGCATGAAGCCGGAAACATTTGACCGTCAGGACACAAATCCCCCGCGTTAAAACCCATTTCTACAAGATTAACGAACCTCTGTCCGGAAGAATTCAAATCTGTATTTAAACATTAACTGGACCCAACAGAGCGGATTTAAAACATTGAAAGCCAAGGCATTCGGGTGCAGCTGCACATTAAACAGTCTATTAAATGTCCTGCAAAAGATGACAAATGAAAGATAAAAACTGAATTATTACTTCTGCATTAAGGTGTACTTTGATATAGGTGTAGTATTTTTAGAGCCCAGAAGCAGAACATCATCTGTGTCTGGACTACACACACGTCTGCAAACTGCAAAGCTGTGGAAAAGTTTTATATTGTTAGTTTAAGTTTTATGAATGATGAACTTTTTCCTTTTTCTGCTGAAGAAGCAGAGGGATCGAGCTTTACTTTTCATTTTCTTTACTAGGCTATAATCTCGCTCTTCTTGAAGTTTCCAGCTCGTTTAGTCCCGTCCCCGTCCCCCCCCGCCCCCAGGATTGATGAGCTATTAAAAACGACAACACCGAAGGGAAAAAAATGGCAGAAAAACACGAGCGTGAAGTGAAGAAAAGCAGAAGAGGTCTACTGCTCTCTCTTTGTTCACTTTTCCTTTTTCTCTGCAGAGCGGCCTATCGCATCACGCAACGCGACTGGCTCGCAGCCAGCGGAGAGCCTCGGCGCGCATGTGACTCAGGCAGCGGCCAGGAATGTGAAAGACGAGTTCAACACAGAAACTCAACACCGATCTCCCGAGTTTCCCCGTCATACCCTCGAGTCTGACAAGCAGCTCTGTGTCATCTCGCTTGTAACAGCAGATCAGTTAAAACAACAGCAGCAGCAGCTTTAACTGGTCCTTCTGTCAGCACCTACTGAGTGTAAAAACCCAACCAAACATTTCTTGAAAGTCTTCAACATTAATGTGATATTGAAGCGAAACATTAAGTCTTTGGCTTTTTTGTTTTGTTTTGTTTTGTTTTGGATCGACATCAGCCAGCTTTATCCTCATAGCACACACGTTTAAATTCAATGCAACGTTCACAGATCTGAACAAGTTTGCGGATCACCTGCAGAAACCCACTCGTTCCAAAACATCTGGAATGCAGAGTGACGTTTCACAGCTGGTCAGAAAATCCCAAACATCCTAAAGTAGCAGCTGAAGACTAACCAGTAGACTGCAGATTAGTCTGTGCTGACTGGGTTGGTGGGGGGTCTTGGGGCTAGATCTGACAAAAGCAAAGTCCAGATCATGGTGCTTCTGTACAGTTTAAAATTTTTTAAAAAATTAAAAAAAAGAAAAAGCCATCAGCTGAAATGGACACACGGCTGCAGCTTATGTTGAAACAAGCAATAAAAGACGACAGTTTTGGGTTATTTTGTGCACTGCTAAACAAACATTTCCTTACACAGCCTTGCAAAAGAACTAACAAAAGTGAAAACATGATGCAAACTTAAAAAAAGCTAAATAATATATAAATTAAATGTATTAAATAAGGTAATAAATGTGTATTTGATATCCTTTCATAGATTACTTTTAGCAAGTTTAACATCACTTTCACTCCCTTTCTTGTAGATAAAATATTATTTTTGAGATGTTCAACTGTGTTTAAGTTAACTATTTTATAGTGGGAAATATAGATACCAGCCAACATGTGATTATCTCCACACAGGAACTTTATGATGCAGTTAAAATGTTAGATAATAAGACATGTGGTGTGGATAAGATGTCTGCCGAGTGTTTCAAAT
>JAOWBL010000003.1:1311652-1336167 GCA_028564865.1 Zenarchopterus dispar
GGGGTGGGGGGGGGGGGGGGGGGGGGGGGGGGGGGGGGGGGGGGGGGGGGGGGGTGACATACATGCACGTTACGTAAATAACACAGATCAGCCCAAGCGAAGACTCCTTTTGTGTGTTTCCTGACAAGCTGAAGATGAATGATGTCTCTGAATTATTTATAGTATTGACTCAGATTCTTTCTTTAGTTTATTCTGTAAAATCCTTCGGGACCTTTGAGCAGGTCAACCCTGTTGTGGAACCAACACAAGAGGAGGTGGGACCGGAGTCCTTCCTGTTGTGTTTTTAATGGGCGTGCTATCAGCGTGACGCCTGCGATGTGCATCATCACCATCATCATCTCTGTGGGCCGTCTGTGGAGGCGCCTTGTTTCTATTTTCGTCCGAGTCTCTACTCCACGCTTCCTCGTGTTTTTCTTAAGAATGAAAACCTTTAGATGAAATCGTTCAGTTTCCTAGACAGCAGTTTGTTTCCGATTTTATTTTAAAAGAAAGAAAAGAAAAAAAAATGCTTTGTCCAAGATCCTGTTTCCATGACCATCCCTTTAGAGCAAAGTCCTCTTTCCATGGCGATTCCTTTCATAATAATTCATCTCTAAACTTTAATTTCTTTAATGCTAATTTAAAAAAAAACTTAAACATTTCCATAATACAATAACACGTGTTCCCATTGTTATTTCTGCATCTTCAACAGATTTGACTGAACTTACAGTTGTTTGAATTTTTCTTTGACATTTCAGTATGCTCTGGTGTAAATCTCTTCCATCGTGTGTCCAGCAATAACACACACCTGCACTGAAATACATGCTCCGACTTTAAAAAAAAAAAAGTATAATCAGAATCACATTGCGTTGCAGGGATCTATGCATTCACAGTTCTTGCATATTGAAAAACAACAACAGTACACTGAAATCCCAAAAATAATTAAGATTCTTTAAGAAACTTTAAAAAAAGGCTTAATAGCGGATTCAAGTTCTTATTAACTTCAGAGGACCGATAGTGATCATCGTACCTGTAGCCAACACAAACCAAGACGGGAGGGACATGCAGCAATTCTCCAAAACTGCCCAGAAAGTCATCAGCGTGCTACAAAATATCATCTACATCATTGAGAAGTTTATGGAGTCCAAAGGACAGTAAAAGACTATTTAACTCATGAAAACAAAGCCTGCCTCTTCCATTTTGTGACACAGCCAACTTGTTTTTTTTTAATATTAAATCAAATGCATCTCAGTGTGATGACATCAGAGCGTTCAGATGTATGGAGGAGATCCTGATTACACACAGCTGAGCATGAGATCATCACGCTGCCGACAGAGAATGCGAGTTCGATGGCTTCCAGATGTGGAGGCCATGCAGGTCGTTGCCACGGTGACAGTGTTTACACTGGGAGTGTGTGCTTTAATTTCTCAGTCGACGCTGGTGTTGCTTTGCTCCGCCTGATGTTAAACATTTGCTGCTCTTTTCTGGGATGTCTCAGACTTGGATGAGAGGACTAGATTCAGACGCCATGGACCGTTTCGTTTTGATTAGGCATAAAATCGTAACCGCCAACAGCCCTTCAGACTTGTGATGATAGAGGAGGTCTGATGAGAATCGAGAATACACATTAGGGTAAAATAAGGGAATAAAAGACAATCAGTGAACTGATTTAGAAAATAGTGGGAAATGTGGGAATTTCAGATTTTCAATCCAAAATTTAAAATCACAACAAAAAAAAGAGGTAGAAAAATTAATGTGACAATAAAACAAGTGGATGAAGGACAGGCAAAAACTGATAAAGTTAATCTGGCAGCTGCAGCTCGTATCACAGGCCCAGCAAGCTGGAGCAAGGAGGTCGACTGGGATTACAGGGATCGGTGGGAGAGGGAGTTCCCCGGCTGAGGAGGAAAAATAAAATAAAATAAAACTCGCAAATGTTCTGAGACATTTGAAGAAATGCATCTGTCCGAGGCTGCACCACGATGCAGAAATCAGCTCTGAGCAATCATCAAAACAAGAAAAGCCACGTTTATACTTTGAGGGTAGTAAAAGCACAGAAGTAGTAATATTTGTTTTGTTTTGTTTTTAAGTACATTCAAATGACGTGATGGAACTCACAATCCTGTCCAAGAAGCTGTAGCACAACTTTTTTGATGGATGTGCTTCATTTCTCTTCTAGTTGGACTTCATTTCTACAAATACGTCAATTCAGTGACTGAGAGAGAAGAGGCCTCACAACAGAGTCCAGTTTTAGAGACTATGTAAAGTCAGGGTTTATAGTTAGGGTTTTATTATGAATGCACAGTTTAATCTCCAATGAAAGACTATATTGTATACTGTTGAATATTAGAGTGATAGATCAGATCGACATCTAGTGCTACGACCAATCAGAGCAACAAGGTGGTGTATTCAGAGCAACAGAAGTGAGTCAACGTAAGAGTGAGTTGTGCAGAAAAGTTAAACTTTTGCCACAGTCTGTCTGAAAAACTGCAAGTACAGTACTTCTACTTCGCAAAAGAATGATTTGAATGCCGTCTTCTGTTCAATTTTTTTGTTTTTTTTAATTAAAGTCAGAATCTTTAACTGTCGATGCCAAAGCCGATTGCTCTTGGGCCTTCTGCACGGTTTACATCCAGATTACATCGCTGCTCTGTCATCGTCGTGTTAAACCCGCCCAGAGACCCTCTCTACAAGCAGAGACCGAGCTGCTGTGCTCCCGGAGACTTTTGGGCGTTTTAATGAGCCTCAATGATACCTGCAAGAAAAAATTTAATTTGCAAACAATACATCTATTTTTTAGCTGATAATTAATCTTCAGACCTAAGAGAACAGACCTTTAAAAGAATTTAAAATCTGAATTAGTCAGGAAAAATTGGACTTTTTAGATGACCAAGTAGAGGATGAATTTTACAGAAAAGAACACAATTTTAAAACTTTTTTTTAGTGAAAGAACAACATTTTTGTGTTTTGAAGGTCTGGAGGAGGGGTGTGGACTGATGTCACATCACTGAACTTTGACCTATTGAATCCTGGCTGGACAAATAGGAGAAATTAATGCTCTTTTTTTATTACTTATTTATTTTTTATCTGTATTACTGAAGGAGAGGCACATTCTTAGTAAAACATACTAAAAGGAACCACATCCACAAATAGAAGGGAGAAAAATAAAAAGTACCACAACAATGTCGATTATTACTTTTAGCAGGAAATAAATGCACGTCTGTCACTTGAGACGTCCCAGTGTGTTCGAGCATTTTCTGAACTTTAGCTCAAACCTGCTTAACACGTGTGTGGTAGATTAATCATACATTATGAGAGGAAATACCGCACTTAGTTAAGAGTTTAGCGTCTGCTGGGAACTTTGTTCATGATGCTGAAGTTATTTTTCCTCCTATCTACTTGCTGTTAGTCGAAGTCTTGTGAGCCCTCCTTTGTACAGTCAGCAATATTTTTAAGTGCTGGTGTAGGCAGAAATTACTTGGCACGATTTGGTTAAAAGGAAAAAAACATGATGCTTTTAGCAGATTGTAACTCAAGTGTTCTGGGTTGAAACTAAAGCCTCTGCACCTTCTCTTGCTTTGTTTTTTAAGCTTTAAAAAACCTGACACGTGATGGGAGATTATGACCAGTTTTTTTTTTTCTTTCCAAAACACAATATGTGCCTTTTAGTTGTTCTGCAAATACAGACAGATCCTGGACAGCCTGGTTCAGCAGTGGAAATAGTCCAGTTTTGGGACCAGCTGGAGTTGCATTCACTGTCTTCTTTTTTTTTTTTTTTTTTTTTTACGTGGATATTATTCTGTTTCAGACATGTTCAAACGTACAGATAATATTAAAATACGTGTCTATGGTACAAACTATTGTAAAAATACTACAAATGCACGACAAGGGTATTAGTTGGGCATTCATGTTGGAGTATTTCAGATATTTTAACATGGTTTTAATATCAAATGAGAGTTAGGTTGCAATTTTTGGGAACCGTTATTAATACAAAAGGAGAGACATGGAAATATGTTGAAGAGGGTTACATAATTGGGTGCTGATGTAGGCTTCGTATTGTGGGGATACAGGGTCTGGATGCCAGCAATAGCAGCAGGAGGAGGAGGAAAAAGAGGAGGAGGAGAGCCGCTCCCTCATGATGAAAACAAACTGGAGGAAGGAAGACCAGAGCCGGGCTGCAACAGGCCCGCAGCAACGGTGTTTCACCACGGACCGTAAATACACCACGTAAGCTAACAGTCACTTCACCGAACCAACATAAAGTCACGCAAGACAAAAAGAAAAAAAAATGAAGTAAAACGGAACAAACGCAGGAAAGAAACGAGGGACTTACCCGGGTACCGAAGCGTCTTCACTCCCGTGTAAAAGCTCCGGCACGCAAGGTATAATCCAGTTTCCGTCCCAGTTCAGTTCCAGTTGACTCCAGGACTCTAACCCGGGGTTTAGTGTCCGGTTCAATCCCGGTTTTCAGCGGCAGACACGATCCATCTGGTCCGGGATTTGTGGCCTGGATGGTCTCGACTGTGTCTGCTTTAAAGCGGCCGTGACGCAACATCCGTCAAGACGGTCGTTGTTTCAGACGACGCAAGCTTCCGGTATGTCTTTCACAATAAAAGCACATGCATCTTTATTATAAATATGCGAATAAAAAAATAGAAAGCTAGCATTTAAATAAGAGAAATTCCATCATAAAGGTATCTATAAAATGATAATATTTAGGCAGCATTATGTGACTGCATGTATATATAAAAACAAAAGCTGTATGCATGTTATTGTTTACAGTCTGTGAGTAAATTAACTGATTTGTTTTTCTTGTAAACAGAACATCAGCATTTACGATAGCAATACTTTTTTTTATAACATTGATTTTTGAAACATTTTATAATGCTGGTTTTCATTCTGTGCTGGATACAGTTTTAACTGAGAACATCTGACTAAGCTTTTTAAAAAGTCTATGTAATGCCAAAATCCAGATGCATTGAAGGGAAGTTGGTGAAGTTAGGCAGTTGTAACAGCGGCGAACAAGGAAGTTTAAATAATCTACTCTCGCCATGAAGAATGTGAGATTACCAGCAGATAAAACAGAATACCTGAGACTGCTTCACCTGGATGTGGCTGCGGGAGCATACTTTGGATTCCAACGTGTCTCTGAGCAGCTTTCATACTTGCAGACCAGAGACTGCAAACAAAACAGTAAGACCAAAAGACCACGGCACTTGTCAACAACAGATGATGTAATCAGAACCAAAATCAAAGACACACAGAAATCATGAGCATGTCACTGTGAAGGAGCATCCTTGCACCCCAGATATTGCAGTGGATATTGAATTGTTGGGTGAGCTTAGGCTCATGTAGTCTTCTTAGATGTTTCACCTTTGTTACACCATGATGCCGCTGTGATCTTATCACCTCCATTGTTGCAAGACAAACCCCACACCCCTATGCTTTGAGATCTCTGCTGATAAAACCACATCCATGAGTCTCCCTCTTCACCACACTTCAGACTTTCCAAGAGTATATGATCATAATAATCATAATCAATCCAACTGTGATTATTAAATGGTTACTCTACTTCCCACTGATCATTGATGTGGTATTTTCTATTTAATTAAACATCAGCCTTGATTTTCAAGCGATAATTTTGGGGTGTAATTTAGTTGTTTTCCTCTCTCATTAAAAAAATAATTTTTTTTTGCAATAGACTGAATTTGTCTACAACTACATTCCCCCACTTCATGGTTAAACCACTTTGTTGTTTACATCTCCCCAATTAAAATATTTCACTGGCATTTCTATTTTTATATGTGAGAAATATTTTGGAAAAATATTGACTGGTCGTCACTCAGAATCAATAAAAGCAATCAGCAGATGAACCCTGCTCAGCAGAGGGGGATTTTCTTGAGCTCCGAAACTTTTATTATGAAATCAACAGAGTGCGTTTTGGTGCTACAAAGATTTCTTTTACAGTGCGTCCGTTTTTGGTTGTGCTTCCGCTTGGACCATAATGTTCATCCTGCTCTCCCACTCGCTTCTTCATCATCTGAATCCAAATGAGTGAATCACCAAAACTTTAAATGGATAGACTGACAAACTTTTCATCACATTAAAAATAAAAATAAAAAAATAAAAACAATGTCCGTTCAGTCATTTTAAATCAATAATTTTCAAACCTGTAAAAGATGGATTTTTTTTTCATGAGTCTTCAACTTCTACGGTTGTGAAGATTAACTCATAAAATCAGAGTTAAACATGAAAATAAGAATATTTGGGAATTGAACCCTCAGTTGTTTCAATGTCTTAAAAATCGGAACAGAGCGCCCCCAAGCGGCTGAGAGGTGGAGAAGCACAGAAAAGACGAGTGAGTGGGGGGAGGCAAGCAGGTTCCATCTATCCATCCATCCATCCATGAAATACAGAAAGAAAAAGGAGAATGAAAAGTGAAAGAAAGGAGGTTTTACATAAGTGATTTAACATCTTTTATTCCATCGATGTAGGAAAATAGATTCACATTAATGTTCTGGCTTCTGTCCTTCATCACTCTGTTTCAAATAAAAACTAACAAACAAAACTACAGGGCAAAGTAAATGTGCATTTCACTGATTGCTGTCATTCCCAAATTAAAAAAAAAAAAAGAAAAAGTTTCTTTTTCTTTTCTATTTTTAAATCAAACTCCCACTTTGAATCAGAAATCTTAGAAATAAAGTGCAACATAAGAAAACAACACAAAGCCAGGAGCTTACAGATAGACAAAAACAAACATTCAGAAGTGAGAATACAGAAAACTAGACCAAAAATAAAAGTCACAGGAAAACCATGCAGGAAGGTGATAGCTTCTTCCACAAATCAAATATAGTTTCAAGATTTTTCATAGGAAAAGTAAGAAGAAAATCTGCACAACTACAACTGTACAACTGTGTGAGACAGCAAAGACTCGGAGCAATAAACCAGAACAAAAGACAGACGACAAAACAATAAACAGCAGAGTAAAGAAAACGCAGAAAAACTCCTCCTATTTGCACAGTGAGCAGAATGCAGCACCAGGAAGGCTCTCGGTGCCAAAATCCCAAATAAGATCATCTTAAAGACTACATTACCCAGAGTTCCTGGGCCTTAGCGTTTGCACCCACAGCCAGGTTCCACTCTGAGAAAAACCAAAAGTTGAAAGGTACGAAAATAAAACAGAAACTAAATCTCATTTTCTTTCCTTATAAATCAGTTTATTTCTGGATACTCTTTTGAAGGTAAAAAGTGAAAACATTGACACGGTTTCTGACAGTAAACAGAAGAAGTTTCACGTCAGACTGAGAGGTCACCATCATCACATCGACTGCAGCGTTGATCCAATCAGAGCGATCAAACAAACGCCTCGTCATCTCGTCACCTTCATCGGTTCATAAGTTGTTCAGAATTTTTAAAAAGTCTATGCTATTTCATCTGTGAACTCTCACTTTGTTTTTAACAGTTTTTCTGGCTATAAAGAAATTTCTGAATATGTTTTTTAAGGTGCTTCATAAATTAGGATTATCATCATAACATACATTTTCATTTCAAATAACAATTTAGATATTTTTTTCCTGGTTAGTAATAACTGCTCATTGCATATGACTCAACTGTTATAATCTACCTAAAACCATCAGGCTCCAGAGAGCTGGTTTTCAGGAATATAAACATTTTTAATAAATAATTTTATTTTATATTTTTAATTATTTTTGACCAGTTCATTCTGAACTGACAGAACAGGCTGTGAATGAACAATATCTAAAGCTGCTTTTAACTCACTTCAACTACCGTAAATAATTTTTACAAATACATTTTCTTTGTGCAGAAACTTTAGTATAAATATGAAATAAAAGAAAACCTTCAGAATCTGATCAACAGATCACCAACAGCAGGTGACATCGGAGAGCGTTGTTTGATCAGGTCCGATCCTTTGACATCAACGCGCCGTTACCCGAATCCCGATCCGTTTATCTTTGATTATCTGACCCGTTTCTGGTTTGTTTGAGCAACGCGGCTCCACAGTGAAAGTTTCCCACAGCCAACTCCACTTTTGAAAACCTTGTTTCCCAATGACGGGCCAAACTGGGCTATTCTGGAGCAAAGACAGCCAAACTGGGTCACAAAATTGATCTGAGCCACCTTTTGGATTTCAGCTTTCAGGATGTCGTCTGACATCCCGGCTTTAGAGACCCCACACCTTCCCTGTCCAGCGTTCATTTCACCTCTGACTTCAAAGTTCTCCGAGTCCTTCTGGATATCGACTTACAGAACCTCTTTCAGCTGTTAAAACAAAGTCCAACAGAAAGTCTACAGCAGCCACTCAGTTCAGGGATTAGCTGAGCTTTACTGAATTTCGCCTTTTTTTTTTAAGCCATTTAAGTGACTTTTGTGAAATTTCAAACTCTCACTAAACAATCTACCATCTCCTGAACCACATTCACTTACGTTTTTTTGTTTACACGTAAAAAAGGAAACACATATTTACCTAACTCAAGCTTCCCAGATAAGACTTAAAACTCAAACTCAGCTCACTTTCTACAAACCATCTTATAAACATCACTTAAAAAAAACCCAACACCTTATGACTCAAAACTCAACTTTAGACCACCACATCTCTATTTAAGCCGCCCAGTTACCCGTTAGGAAGGATTTGTTAGACGTTTAAATCCTTATTTTTTCTTTCTCACACATGTTCCAGTTTTTTAGCCCAAAAAAGGTCCATCAGAGGGAAACAGGTGCTGCATAATCTTGGGATTCAGTCTGAACCTTTCACATCAGCATCGGATTTCCAAACGCAACATTTCGCCTTGAGATCAGTATCTGTGTCACTTAACGCCTTTGGCAAGGTGAGACCCCTAAACAGATGCTGAGAGGTCTAAAACGGGCCGGTAATGCCTCAAAGGGTAGGTGGGACACACCTTAGGATAAGTGACAGAGGTGGTGCTTGCTGGAAATTCAACAAGCAGCTTGGAAGCATTCAGGCCTCAGTGTACCCCAAAGATCCTCAGTTCACCTCCCAAATCAAGACCAACGGGTTTTACAGATCATCAAGTCCAAACTCGTGGCTAATAAGTTATCATTTAAAATGAAATAAATAGAAATAAATTCATTAAAAATAAAAAAATTTAAGTCTTTAAAAGTCTAGGGTCCAGGCCAAAGTGAAGACTCCCGCGGCTAAGACAGGATCTCCAAGTGCTTGATCATGTCCTCCTCAAAGACCAGGAAGCTTGTCAAGTTTGTCTACTTCTAGATGAAGTCACACATCATGACCCACAGAAATCACTAACTAGCAAGTCACCTCCCAATAAAACACACCCCATCAAGTCCATATCTTGGACCTTGTGTCCTCAGTCCGAAACGCGATGATGTGTGTCACATGATCACTCCTTGACTGAGTGTGACTAAAACCCCAGTAAAGCGACTGAAGCAGGCGTCTCTTACCCTCACATGTGACCTGGAGTGTCGTATGAAGTTCATTTGAAGCACACTGAGGCCTTTGAAGAAGTCCTGAGACTTCACCACAACTGCGAACGAAGCACCACCAAGTGAAACGTTTCTTTGTAGCACTCTTCTAGTTTTCTCTACCCCCCTCCAGTTATAGTAACTTTAAAATAAGAGACCGCTTTCATCATTATTCTAACTGCTAAATTTCTTAATAAACACAGTTTACTTTCAACATAGATTATTAGTTTGGCTTTTTTTTCTTTTTCTCTTTTTTTTTTTTGTGGAAGAAAAAAAAAAGCTGACAGCTTTCAGCATCCAGCAGAGTGCAAGCAGAATATCACAATACTTATAAATACTCATCAATGTATTTTCTTGATATAATAAATTCATGACATACACAGATTCCCTCTTTTAACTAGTGCAACATTTCTTTCGGTTTCTTTCTGAAAAGGACTGAGGTTCGGCGGTTCAAGGGGACACGCAGACATTTTAGTCGAGCGGTTTTTCCACCACGTGGAAGGACGTGAGAGACGCACACTTCACCTCACACGTACGATTTTAACAGTCTGGAAATTTCAGGTTCCCTTTAAACTGACCTGAAACTCTCGTTTTCACAGGATAAGGAGCAACAAAGACACACACAGGTGTATTCACACCTAAAGTCACAAAATTTGATAAACGGGGTCTTTATACAAGTCTGGGATCTTACAAAGGAGAAGGCAAGGACAGACATGGGTGTCTAAAGCCTTGCGGTGAGAGTAGCACCAACGATGAAGAGGAGGCTGCTCGGCAGAGGTGAAGAGCAGCACTGGGTCAGCAAAGTGGCATCTCCAACTAGGACAGCAAGCAAACCTCCCCTCCAGAGACTAGTGAATAAGAGAAGGAGGAAGAATTTTGGTTTGGAGATTAACTGCAAAAATGAAGTTTCATTAACAGGAGACTGCTTTCACTCCTGTTATCGTTGTGTTCTGCTGTTTTTTTTTTTAAAATCTGCGACTACATATTAAGTTTACATGACCTGAAGATGTGAAGTCTGCAACAGTCTGAAACACAGATGTTCTCAAATATCTCACTGAGTCATCTGTGACCACATCTTACCTCCATTAAAAACTACGCCTTGGCGTTACATTATTATTAACTTGATGAAGAACTATAAGAAAATAACATTTCCACCAAAATAATAACTTCCACTTGCTGACTTGGTCTATTTTTATACCTTCAGTTTTGTTTTGTGCATAACCAGTGCTGCTTTGCAGCTTTTCTAGTCACTGGGAGTGTAGAACATGGATAAATTCACTTAAACCTTTACTCTAGTTGATGTCGAGGATGGAAAGAAGTCATTTAAAATAGATAGTCTTTTAACAAGTCGGTAGCAAATTCAAAAATGGACATGGGCATGTCACATTGCTGATCCAAACAGAGCTCAAAGAAGTGACTGACGTTAGTGAAAAGGATGCGTGTCGACATACAACGGTTAAGCCAGTTCTCAGGCTAAATGTGTATTCTTAAACCTTAGCGCCACAGAAGTTCATTGTATGCACATATCCCCCTTAAATAACTCCTTTTTACTGCATCTTAGTGTGGTAGGGCTACGTGGCAGGTATCTTTGTGCTTTGCTCTGAGCGTCTGAGCTGAACCATCTTCTTCAGCGGTTGAAGACTCGTTTTCTTCCACTCCTGCTGTGTGTGCACGTACGAGTGTGTGTGTCGGTTTATCTCGTCGGATACAACAAGATGAAGACAAATTTCATCTCATCATTTTCTTGCTGATTGTAAATGTTCATTCATTTTGAGCCTTGCTCTTGAAAAAGCTCAAAAAGTGAAGCGTGATTGGGATCTTTAGGGCTAATCACGTTTTAACATTTTAGTATTCAACAGATGTGTTTGTAACATCTACATAAAATGTTTCTAATATTTTTTTAGCTCCTGATTTGATTAATTTCAGATTAGATTTAGAAAATGTAATATTTATAAAAAGTGACGGAAATATTTGAAGTTATTAAAAGTTGAGTAGTTTTAATAACTAAATGAGTTTATATATGAGAATTGCTGGTAGACAGGTGTATCAAATCTGGACGGTTCACAGTTTCCTCCTTGCTCATCTAAACTTACGTTTGGCCTGTAGGTTTGCAATCGTCAGTGAACCAGGTTTTTAATTCAGATTGGCCTCCTGACATAACTCATTCTGAGAATCGCAAGGGGAAAAAAAATCAACTCAGTTTTGTTTTTGTTTGTTTTGTTTCTGACAGTAAAAATTTGGAAACAGATTTGACTTGAGGTGTTAGTGTATTTGATAAAAAACATTAAATAATTTCATTAACCAACTGCTTAAACTATACTGCAGTGATTCTGAGTGTTGTCCAACAAATAAATAAATAAAATAGAAATAAAGTTTAATTTAAATGTGTACAAAAATGGTTATTACTTTCTTTACTTTTGGTGAGGAATAATTTGAAATGTTTCATTTTTTCTTTCTCAAACACACATCTGAACCTTGCACAAAGCCAAGACAGATAAAAAGACAAATCTGTTTTTAACAGTAAGATAAAGACAGCAGAGCCAAGCTTTCTATTGCACTCACCAAGTTAATGTTTAAACATCTTCAGTGATTTGACTCTTCTCTCCACAGCTGTTGCTGAAAGAGTCGTTCATTGAGCCCAGAAGACCTTTACAAGGCTCTGACCCAAAAGTGCCTGCTAATAACAACCGACTCCATCTGTGACCGAACACTAAACATCTCGCCTTCACCTTGTTCCAACTTCCTCCCTCTTTTTCTGATTCTCTTCTTATTCGACGACCGCACCTCTGCACAGAAGATCTCGAAAGTGAGGACATATGAAGCCGAGAAAGGAAGAATGATAAGAAAGGGGCAGGGAGGTGAAGAATATAAAAGGAGTGGTTCTGGTTTCAACCACAGGTGACACACAGACACACATGCAGTCAAACAATTGCAGATTTTTAACAGCGTTCAGTCAGTTCAGAAGTGCATTGGAGCTGATGGGAGGATGTGTCTGTTAGGTTTCATTTATCCAGCCGGACTGGCTTGCTGCTTCTGCCAATCTGGGATATCCACCAGTGAGGAGGGAATGAGGTAAAGGGGTGGGGGTTTACCAGGTGAGGTAAATAGGGTGATTTTTAAAAAAAGACCATATGAATGGAAAGAGCTGATGTCACTCCCCCTTTGAAAGGGAGCTGGTCTCTCCTCCTTCCTCCTCAAGTGTCCCCACCATGGTGGAGGAGACGGAGGAGGAGGAGGTGGGAGCAGCAGAGGCGGTGGATGGAGGAGGTGGGCTGATGGGCAGTTCCAACGGTGTCAGTGTTATCTCCACCTCGCCCCGCTCCTCATGCAGAGTGGGCAAGGGAAGATGAGGTGGGTGGAGTTTTGCTGCTGGTTGAGGAGCAGTGCCGTTGTTATTACTCGGTCTTGGAGCTTTCTGGATGACTTCCACCATTGGGGTCCGTCCTGACAGTGATGTCTCCCAGCTGGGGTTTCCCTGACTCTGGAAGACCAGTACTGGCCTATTCTGCCGATCCAACTCAGCTGGCCCACCAGGTTGGCACTGAACCACCACCCCCCGGGGGTCCAACAGCCGATGTCCTGCGTCTGACACCGCTGGCATCTGACTCAGAACCAGCCCTGACTGTTCCTGGAGCACTAGTACTGGCTGTGGCTGTGAAGGGGATGAGGAGGAGGAAGAAGCCTTCTGAATTACACTGTTGCTCATGGAGGTGATGATTGGAGCTGGGAAAGAAGGAGCTGGGGGTAGCTGAGGAGGAAGACCAACAACAGGAGAAGGAAGCGAGTCCTCTGGACGAGGCTTTCTCGGTCGTCCACGTTTCCGTTTTACCGGTGGAGTGTTGTCAGTGGAGGTACCAGACACGCCAGCGGCACTGCCGCTTGACACTGCTCCCTCCAAGGGGCGCTTGGTGGTGCTCCCTCGTGCCTTCTGGACCACAGAGGTCGGGGGTGCTGGACTGTGCTGCTGCTGAAGTGGAAGAGGAGGAGGTGGAGGAACCTTTTCCGTTTCATAAGACAGACACCCTGGAGGAAGGATCATCACAGGGACAGGCCCGCCCTGATGCTGGGGCAGCGCCATGGTGATGACCTTCACCCCACCACTGCTGGCAGCAGCAGCAGCGGCAGTGGGACCTCCGTGTCCAGATGCCCCCCCAACACCTGAGGCATCTTTGGGAGCCAGCGAGGGTGGAGAGGAGCGGACTGAGAGGGTCTTATCAGGGATGGAGCTGCGAGGGAGGAGTCTGGGTAACTGCTTCATTGACACTTTCCCCTGTAGCAAAGCCATAGATGGAGAATCATGTTACTGATCCATTCACTTATACCTGTAACAAGTCAAACATGTCATCTTACTCTTTTATTTAATATTCTGTAAGCTAATAAATTGAACAATAAAAGCTGCAAATCTTTACATATGATAATGTGTAACCAGTAACATTTGTGCTTGATTATTTTTGACTTAAGCTCAGAGTTTATTGTGCACACTACACTTGTCTTGTAATGAAGTTTTAAGCTCACACACACAACTAATTAGTGACAAATGTCAAACACAACAATGTTTCATCAGTCAATCCCCAATCACACTTATCCATTTGGTCTTTATCAAGACCTCAAAGCTGTCATGTAAGAATTAAGCTAACACTTTTCACTGAGGATTCCAGATCTGTACATATCACTACAGTTACCTCAACTGCAAATCCTCTGCTGATTTTTAAAGAAATTAAATTTATTAGTAACATTGACCTACCACTGGACGTAAAGACAAGGAAGAAGTAGCAGAAGGAGGTGGAGGAGGAGCATCCCCTGGTGATGTTTTGGTTGATCCAGCTGATTTGTCTCCTGACGAAAGCTTCAGTGTGGACAATGACAGGTCTCCCTGTTCCTTCTCCAGGTAGACAGATAGGGAGCAGTGAGCAACAGGACAAATGAAAAACAAAAGTAATCGAGTGTTTGGCAACAAACCTTTTGATCTGCAGCTCCATCACCCTCAGCTTTGGAAATCACAGGCGTTTTCTTAATGACTTTGTGGGTTTTAGCTGGACCACCTGCAGACAAACAACAACATCATCTGTGTCTGTATAACAGTTAATGTTATTTTTTTGGTCATCCTCTAAAACAATCTGCTATTGAAATATGGCAAAAAAATTTGCTTTAAAAAGAAAAAAAAAAAATCTTCCAATTTCTAGAATACACTTTGGACTTTCCTTACATGGTCCAAAAGTGACAATTACAAAATTGCTTCTCTGCAGAATAATCTCTCCTTTAAGAAATATGTCTCAATTTTCTGTGAAATTTATAAAACATGTCTTAAATAAAAGAGTCAGATCAATATTCTTTCCCAGAATAAAAGGAAGACACACATAGATACAGGTATGAGGACCAGGCTTTGGTTCTCAGGAGGACTACTGTTTACTACAAGATCAGCTGTTCTGTAGGAGGTAACAAAAATGAGAACACACACAAGTACACACATGAAAAAAACACAGCGACACACCTGCAAGCGCTGCAGATGTCACCAGCTCGGCCTGGCTGCAGCGGGGGTTGACAATGTGCTCTTGGATCAGGTAGCGAGCGATCTCCACGACCGTGTCAAACGAACGCTTCAGGATCTTCTGCGCCCAATCACAGATCAACTCGCACGCCGCCTCTGTTACTTCCTGTTTGTAGGTCTGGACCAGCTCAGTCAGCTCAGACTGGAGACACAGAGGAATAAATGTAAGAAGAGGTTCAGTTGAAACCTAACATTAAGTGTGTGAAACTATATGATATTGAACACATTTCTCACAACTTAACAAACTTCACACCCCAAAAGAAATACTAAATCAGTTTCTTCTATCCTTCCCGTCAGTCACTATGTTGTTTTAACAATTTTTAGCATTATAGACCAGTATGTTTAATGAAAATTTTTTATTTAACTGCCAACTTTGTACCTCTGTTTTATGTATTTTGTTCACCTTACACAAAACATTATGTCTATAATCTTTATTTTGCCAATGTCTGAATGATAGTGTATTATCATTTAGTGTTGATCAAGTAGACGAATATATTTTTAAAGACAAAAACATGTATCCCTCTTAACTATTAGTGAATATAAAAAACAACATGAATTAGATGACACATTAGAGCTTCTTGTTATGAGAGTAATGTTATTAACTGTGGTTTGAGTTGTTACATGATAGTGCAGAAAAAAGAAGAGTTAGTAGGAAGAGTATTTGTTGTAATACTATTAGTAGTTCACAGTTTACTGAGGTAGAGTTGATGTGTGAGTACCGGGTCATTCTTCAGGTCCAGGTTGGGCAGCAGAGGCATATTGAGGACAGTCTTCCTCCTGATCCCGCTATAACAGTATGTATCAACCAAGCAGGTTAAGGAATTCAACCAGCATCGAAGCAGCAGAAACATGTTGAGGTTAAAAGCCAAATCAGGAGTATATCCTAAACACAAGGTCATGCCGATTCAGCTTTTATACAGTAGAGGTGGCATCATTAGTTGTCTCTACAGAGAAATAGCGGACTTTTCAGCGACTGAATGCTTGGTGGAGAGATTTTGTGAATTTGGCTGGATAGTTAATGTTACATGTTTTTGTGAAACAATAGACTCAAAATGAATTTTTAGTTCTGGTTTACTTGAACTTCATAAATGGGAACAGTAAAAGACAGAGTAAAGCAGCAAACGACTGTCCCTGACTTCCCTGAGACGATCCATGGTCTGTGTCTCTGGTCAGCAGCTAAAAGGATATTTGGACTGTCCTCGGCCTCCAAGTCGTCTGGCTTTAATGTTGGGAAAAATATCTCTGATGATCTTCCCAAAGTTGGCAGCACTCAGAGGACGATGCTGCAGGTTCTCACAGTATCTCCTGGAACACAGAAAAGGGACAGAGAAGATGATAATGAGAAAGTTATGGAAACTTTCACCCTGCCATGTTTCCCTTTCGAGATCTAAAATCTTTGTAACAGTAAAGTGGAAAAAGACTGTAACAACTCAGAGACAATTCTTAATTTTGTTGGTTTTAAACTGCTCTTTATTTTTTTAACTGTAATGATTTTTTTCAAGTTTGTCTGAGCCCTTTTTGTTTTAACATAATTATGATTTGACTGTTTAAATGTGTGTGATTGTGCATTTTCTCACTTGTACGTCTCATATACGTCCTGTTTGGGCAGACAGGTGTCTGAATGCTCCTCCAGGTGACTGCGGATCCAGTTACAGGTGTGAAGCTGATCAGCTGTGTTGAAGGAACTGGAATCATTCCCACTGTGCACAAACATAAAAATTCAATTCTGTATTGAGTACAAATCCCATTTCTTGTAAAAAAAAAAAAATTCTATTTTGGCAATGTGTTTTTAACTGTCTTTCCCTGTATTTACCAAAACATTGTCTCACGTCCAACAAAGGTATTGGGTTTTTACAGAAGCCTTACTTACTATTTTACTTACTGGGCACCTAATTAATCTGGCCATGTGTACACATTTATCCTTATCAACCCTCATGTGAAGTGAGGGTGTTGTGTACGATGTCACTGTATGTCAAGTGTGAACAATTATATCAATAATCACTTTGCTGGTTTTTATTGAAGCGACAAGAGCAAGATGATGCTTCTTGAAAATGTTCAACTCAATTTCAATTAAGATTAAACTGATATCTTAACATGTAAAATACTCATCGGTGTTGCTTTAAATCAGTAACATGTTTGTGTTTAATATGAAAATCTCTAACCTCTTTTCTCCAGAGCTCGGTCCAGATGGCAGCTGGAGGTACAAGTAAAGCTTGTCGTTGTCAGAGAAACGCTGAACGTCTTGCTGTCAAAGCAAAACAGATCAGATCAAATGTTTGCACTGAGGGGAAATGTAAATATACCTATCTCTGCAGATCTTGCAGGTTTCATTAAATTAGTCTTTAAAATTCAGAGTGAGGTTCTTACCAGTATCTGATCCACTTTGGCCTGAACATTCTTACTGCACAAAGATCACAACGAAAAGGTCATTTTTTTATTGTTAACTGAGGTTACTCAACTGCCCTATCACATAAACAATAATGGCACATACTTAAAAGCAAAAACTTACGAGATGTTGTTCTTGAGTTTCTGCAGCAACATGCTGGGCTCAGTGTCGCCCTCCCCAGCCTCCAGGCTGCCCTCGCCCTGCCTGGAGGCTTCAGCCTGCTGGTGGCACTGGTCCTCTGACATCTGGACCCACTAACCAGGACTAAGAACCACCATCTGGGGAGACAGGTAAAGAAAAACTCAAGCATTGGAGAAAAAAAAAGATAGAAAACTTTAAAATAGATTTTGAACAAATTTTCAACACATAATTAATAATGAAGCTACAGAATAGCACATAAAATGGAAAAGAATGAACCACTGATTAAGACGATTTAGAACTGTTGGAAATTAAAGGTCACTCGTTTCACTAAAACCTATTTGCAAGAACATATTTTAGACACCAACACCACTCTGCCCATTTTCCGATAATGTGGAGAGACAGTGACTGCACTCAGTGGTACAACAATGAAAGAAGGAGGGATTGCAGAGCTGATTAACAATTTATTGTGCAATCCTGGACACATTACTGTGAAGGAGAATCTCTCCACTCAGATATTGGAAGTGTTGGCCGTGAAATTTGAATCCATGTGGTCACCCAATAGATTTCATCTGTGTTACCTAGCAAGACTTTGACCCATCATCAACATTGTTGCCAAGAACAAACAACATTTATGGGAATTTCTGTTCAATTTAACCATGCATTTCCCAGTGATACACTTCTATTTTTTCAGCAGTTTTTGTTCACTAATTTTAATTTTCTCTTATTATCAATTTACACTGTAGCAACATAATTCTCCTGGAGGATGAATGCATATTTCTTGATTTCAATTAAATTTCTATCTTTTAGATATGTTTCATTGCTGTACTAGAGGTAAGTCTAATCAAAAAAGCTATTTTTTTTGGCCAGCAGAGACAGATTTCTGAATCTGTTTACCAAACCTAAAGATTTATCAGCAGTTTCAACTCGGAGCATCAGCTTTAATGAACACAGAAAGACAGAAAGCAGCAACAAGATCACATAAGCCATAATGACCAAAAATGACAAACTCGTGTGCAATAAAAAAACAATAACTATCCTCAGATACATGGCCATAATGTGCGCTTGCGTGTCCCTTTGTGTGTTACTGGGGGTGAGGCAGGTTTGCTCCTACGTAGCTAAAGACATTGCTAGTAAATTCAATATAATAGTGTGTGAGGTTGCTGTCACGCCCAGGTACGAGTCTCTACAACACCAGCATCTCAACCGGACCTACTTGCTTCATTTCACGTCACATAATGTACTGTCAAATAACTGAAATGACCCGGTCCTGTGCCAACAGTCAGTTTAGAAACCAGTTGACCGGGAATTTAGACTTGCCGGCTGTCACGGTACGGTTAAAACCTGAACTTTTTCGACCGGTGTCTGTGTAGTCAAATAAAAACCCTCCGCCGACCACTGCCCCTTCACACAACCGCGGGCGGTGGTTGTTGGTGTTCATGCAGTCCAACCCATGTTAGGTCTGGTCTGACTGCTGTGTTTACAGCGGGCGTAGCGCCGATGGTCATGTGGCTGCCATTTCTTACACAACACACACACACTGACACAGCTCAACATGTTAGTGTCAAGCTAGCTGGCTAACGGACAATATTCACTCCCATAAACGACGTTTGCTATCATCAAATTTAACAAGCGTCTAAGAGGTACATAAAATGAAAAATAAAATAAAAACCGATGGCGAAAAATGATATTAGATCATCTAACTGATATTTGCTCGACTAGCTCAAAGCTTCGGTTAACTGTTACGGAATAGCCAGCTAGCGTAGCTACGTGCTATCAAATAGCATTAGCCAGAAAGCAATGAAAGAACTCCCCAACTGACTTTTACGCATCATTTTGAATTTCAAAATAATTTATAATAATGGCAAATCAATTATATTTTAAATACACGACTGTCCGAGTGAGTCACATTTTAGTATTTATTTTTAAAAAAGAAAAATTAAGTACCTGAATCAAGATACAGCAAAAATCCCCTTTCAATTTTTTTTGTGATTGGACAACTTCGTTATGTCTGCCTGACTACAAAGCCAAGGTCTCATCTGATTGGTCAGCTCTCAAAGATCTTCTCAGTAACTAAAGGCGGGTAAATTCCAATTGGTCGAGCAGAATAATTTTTTTGACAGCGAGTGTTCTGATTGGATGTGGTTTCCTGGTCTGCCCAGTTACAAAAAAGATAATTTTGTAATACAAAGTCTGCCTAGCAACAACGTTCGTTGATAGTGAAAGTGAAAGACAAACGGGTTTCAGAACACTAGCAAATCTAAAGTTAACGTGGCTGCATTGTTGTAGGAGTACACATAAATATGTAATATCTCTACTGTAATATCCTGTCAGAATTCTACAATTTGTCCTGTTCTTTTCAATATTTTCAGAACTAATCCGTTTGGGGAAAATGGTTGAAAACTAATAAATATCAGCAAAATAAATATTTTAACAAATCTTATAATGTATTCCCTCTAATAACATGGAGTGTGGCTATAAACTTCAGAATGTTCACATTTACACAAAACTTATGATTACTTTAATGGTAGAGTCCAAATAAATGTAAACAGAATTACGGTGTAATACATGTAATGAATCAATGTAAGTATTTTATCTAAACAAAATATCAGACACTTTTCATAAGACACCGACTGGTCTGCATGACATGACACAAAGAAAACCAGAAATACAATTGTGTTTTTATTTATCATATTTATTTTCCATATTACAAAAGTGGACATAAACAGAAAGAAACTAAACTGGGATTTTTAAGTTGTGTGTAATTCGTTGTTTTCTTGCATCAGGAAAACAGTTGCAGCATGTCTTCATTCAAACCCACTGCAAAAAAAAAAAAAACAAGACCAGAAATATACATTATTTTTAAACCTTTTTACTTTCTAAAAGATAATATAAAAAGCAATCAGGCTTAATTCAAGATCTGTGATTGTTAAATAAAAGTTATGCTTGCTATAAATCTTTACCATTAACTACAACCATGAACCCTACCTGACCATGTGAGCAATGTCCCAGTTGGTTTCAGATGACAGAGGACCAACAATCTCCACACCCTCCTCAGTTACTATGGCAATCTCATGCTGAAATGAAAACATCATTTCTATTATGAGCAGAAAATGAAACATGATGCCCAGTTCTGCTCAGAACAGGTGACCTCTTTGCTAGAGAAAAAACTTTCATTGGGAGGCAGAAGATAACCTAGTCTCAATCCAAAAGAAAAAAAAAAGAATAAGAAGCAAAAATATGTAGAATTTAAGTTACAAAGCAGGTAAAACATGCATTCTACTTTAATCTGGGATTAATTTACGGTTAAGTAAACTCACTCTGTTGTAGGAGCGAGCATCTCTGTAGTACAAGACTTTGAGGCAGCGCTCCACCAGGTCCCGTGCCTCTTGTTGGGTAATCTCCACCTTATTCTCCACCACCTCCCTCATCAGAGGCTGTAAACACAGACAAACCCCATAGTGTGTAGGCCTCACTCAGTCTGCAGAGCTTTCTCTCCATTTAGATTCAGTGTAGGGCATCTTTATTCCAACAGTGCATTTTCTGGTTTATCGTCCTGTCACTCAGTCAGTGGTTGACCAGATCAGATTTTATGAGAAAGCGTGCAGATTTTACACTCAAACTGTATAAAAACTGATGTATAGACACATAAATGGAATATTGTTACAGTGGTATAAAATCTGTGTCACAATTTGAAGAAGAAAATAAGGGTGGACTCAAAATAGCCAAGTTGTACTGTGTAGTGTTATGGTGAGGCGTGACTGACTCTTCCTCCAGATTCCCCCGCTGGCCAGCACTCACATTACTCCTTTCTCTATCACACTTGAACACAGTTAATGCTATTACACGTCACTCATGTCATACCTAGAAGAACCTATCTGCATATTTAAGGTGCACATGGTCTCAAAGAATTAGCATAATAGAAAAGAAATTATGATTACCCCACTAATTTTATGTTGGGTTTTTTTTTTTCGAGGTTAGATAAAACCTGCTCACAGCTTTTAATTTTTTTAGATTACACCATTATGTTGTCAAATAATTGTCACAAATAACTCCAGACATTGTGTACACGCCCTCTAACTATGCTAGAGACCAGGAATCATGTCATGTTTGAGCATGGACTAAACAAACAAAGCAGATTTAAGGGGCAAACTGTGCTTGGGGAAATTATGCCTCGACTGGTGCAAATGTACCTTAAAACAGCCATCTTCCTCCTGTTACGAACCAGCGGACAAAAGTGACAACATTTTCTGCAAGTGTGCTGTCATATTTTAAAAACCTGTGATGAGTATTAAAGGTCTCCTATTTAACTTTCAAAGGTTCAAAATGAATATTAACCATCATATAACCAATTTTCAGGCAGTCTTGATATCATAAGAGGTAGAATGGTTGATTATGCAATAAATCTTTTCCTTTCGGCTGCTCCCTTCAGAGGTCATCACAGCAAGTCATCCGTCTCCATCTAACCCTATCTTCTGCATCCTCTTCTCTCACAGCCTTCATGTGAAGGTGGTTGGTGTGAGGTGGCTTCACTACATCCATCCTCTTTGGCGTTCCTCTAGGCCTCCAGTTCTAAAAGAGGAGGTGTAGCAGGAGCATCTGCAATTTTCTTTTCAACACAACTGTATTTTCACTTAAGAAATATTTGCATCTGCAGAGTAGTACTTTAGTCTCCAAGCCCAGATAAACTCAACTCATGCGTTTGTCCCCAGTTGGGTTTAGCCTTACTCCTGCTGCCATGGCACATGACTGGTATCATCTAAAAAGCCCCTAGAGTTCTTGAGTCACAATCAGAATGAAACAACTCTGCTGTGGTGCTTCATCAATATGAATAGGGATCAAAATTCTATAATATGAGACCTTAAGCGCAAAGACCTCTTTAAACACCCTAAAAATATTCAAAAAGTATTCAAGTTTGGTGACCTTCCTACCTGGATATCAAACTCACCTGGGCCAAGTATGCACCAAAACCAGTGGCCACTGTTGGAGCCTCATAAGCAACACCAAGCTTATCCACATAACCAAGGAAACTGGAGAGATGAGACGATCACATGGTTAATTTCTTCTTAGACAACGAAGGAGAGAACAGGGTTAGTTCAGTTCAAATGCACAAATGAGTTTTGCATTCCAGGGCCAAATGACAAACCACGACTCACAAACCAGCATGGCCACGGTCAGTCCTCTTAGTGGTCATTAACAGTCTTGGCAGAGACGTTTTTGTATATTTTTTGTTTGTACCACTCTAGGCAAGCTATACAGTTTGTAAATGAAGTACAACTGTGATTGCTAGCTTTACTTTTTTTTTTTTTTTATATGTTTGTTTATATCATCCTACAATGCACTCCCCAGCTGACTGCATTAGTCCTTTTAGCTCAAACAAATTGAGTGCATCCCGTAATTGCAAAGCTTTTACACCACAAAACAAACAGAACCAGAGTTTACTTTTTTTTTTTTTGCATCTTAAGGGATTTTGCTGGTATATCTGACTCTTTTTAATATCTGTGATAATGAACAGCCATAATGATGGGAAAGTTGTTTACATGTTAAAACAGTTGATGGAGCTTTATGTGACAGGAGTTGATTAAGTTTTAGGGTTAAATAAAATAGGTATTTTAAAAGCTACGACTTAGTTTTGGACCATTTCATAGTACTTTATTTTTCCATTTCAACATAATTTTATTTTTGTGCTACTGAGGTTCTTCCATGCAGCGAATTTTCTTTGTATATGTTTCAACAATAAAAATAAAGCTTCTTATCCCAAACCAAAAAAAGCCTGGAATAAAAACCCAAATCCTTGATGTGCAGAAGTGGAATTGTTGAGGTTGTAATAAGTTCATCCTTGATCATCATAGGAATCTCGGATCACTTACGCATAACGCTAACAAGCTTGGAGCAACAATATCCCCCCAAAATATATCATACCCTGTGTATCTAAATATATAATGGATTGTGTTGCAAGAGAAAGATACCTATTAATCTATATGTGGTAGTATTTTTTTTTAATAACTGAGTGAAACAGTTATTTCAAATTAATTTCTAAAACTGAAAGTATAAATTGCTGCACAATAATTTAATTCTTGTGTCTCTAGTCCATTTCTAAGGCTAAAAGAGAAAAAATAAATCAATAAAAGGTTGTTTTCATTTTGAGAGTTTAGAAAAAACTTAAAACTTCACCTGATCAGGAAATTTGAAGAGTCAAGCCTGTTATACGCCCCCTTTGGCACAAACGTAAAGGGCTGTTCTAGCTTAAAAAAAACAAAGCATCCTCACCTTTCTCCATTGTAGAAACCTCCAATAACCACAGTGTTCCACAGAGGATTCATCTTGCTGCGACGGTTGTACATTACTCTGGTCAGCCAGGAGTGGATGGCCTTTGGACTGTAGCTGTGGCCATCACCAAGCAGCTCCTCGTCAATCCTGATAGATAAACCACAATACTTTTATCCAAAGATAACACAAATATAGCAGCTGTTTTTCTGCATATGAAACAGCAACTTACACCATCTGTTCAATGATCTGCTTGAGATACTGGTAATCAGCATAGTCTCCCGATGCCCCCAAGATGGTGTTGTCGTTAACCTGCAGCACAAATGAAGATTTAAGCACATTTTCATTTATTTACGTATCACCTGCTTTTTACTATCAACTTTTGTCACCTTCATGAGACGGGAGATGTTCCTGAATCGAGCCAGAGAGCCGTATGAGCCCAACATATCAGCTGCGATGACGACGCCACCTGTGAATTTCACACCAAGTACTGATGTCCCAGTTACCATTGGGTTACTGTGGAGAGGAGTGAAAAAGAAAGTAACATAAAGATATATAAATAAAGGAAGATGGTCTCATTAAAAGCCAGAAATTAAAGTTTAACAAGTATAAATGAACATAAGATGTGATTTTGTAATATCTATCTTCCTATCTATCTATCTATCTATATAGATAGATAGATAGATAGATAGATAGATAGATAGATAGATAGATAGATAGATAGATAGATAGATA
>JAOWBL010000003.1:1336267-1375636 GCA_028564865.1 Zenarchopterus dispar
ATATATATATATATATATATATATATATATATATATATATATATATATATATATATATATATATATATGGTGACTACAATGGAGTAGTGATTTCAGTTGTGGTCGACTGCAAATATTTTGCAGGTCTATTCATTAGGATTCTATGTTTGAATTTTTCTTTTCCCATTTCAGATGATGGAAAAATCAAGCAGCCAGTATGACTCCTTCCTCTTCTGGAGGCAGCCAATCCCAGCCCTTGACCTGTCTGAGCTGGAGGACCTTGGTCTGATGGACCTTCACCCATCAAGCAGCAGCAAAACAAAAGAAAAGAGCTCCAAGCGCTGGAATCAGGACGATGAGGTGACACTTTCACTCTCTGCATTCTGAGCTAATTTATTTAAATCTGTGTTTTGAGTACGTGATACTAAATCCTGAATTTATATTCCCTGTTGTTTCTTATTTTGCTCTTCCTTTTTACAACCATCTGCTCCACCTCCTGTAGGGCGAGTTCTCTGAGTTTTCCTCTTTCAATTACTGGAGAGCTCCCATCGCCGACGTGGACGCTCTGCTGGCTGACCTCAACCTGCTGCTCTGAAACCACCAGACCCGAATCCGAGACCAACCCTACACCGTCTGAATCCAGATTAAGTCCACATCACCTGGCCCAACATTACTACGCCTCTGATCCCAGATCAGTCCAACATCACCCAGCCCTACAACAACGTCATATGGCCTAGATCAGCCCAACTTCATTTGACCTTTGACCACATCTGATGTCAGCTCCGGTGCTGGATCTGTAGTCTTCAACTGTCTTGGTTTCCAAAACCCTTGAGAGAACCAGACATACTGCAGTCACATGCATAATAGATTGGATGATATAGGTGATCCTGGTTCAGATCAAACACTGATTCTTGAACAGGTCACTTGAAGTTAGAATGAAGGCGTGAATCTGGTTTATAGACCTGCTGTTCACTTTTAGAGTAATAATCTGATTGTGCTTTTAAACCAGATTACAGATTGTACTTAAAAAAAGGGATTCTGTTTGGACTGGGTGTTCAAATCACCTTTAGTTGATAATTTAACACAATAATCGAGTCACTGATGATCAAAACAGTTTCCATCAATTCATATAGTTGAAGTTTGAGCATCAGATTATTTTTTAGAGCCTTCATCTACAATTATCAGTGAAAATGGTGACAAGATGCCACTGAGTTTTACATACAGGATTGGAGGAAAGAAGTATCCCAATCCTGTCCCAGTAGTTTGTTGAACATTATCCATCTGCAATGAAATAAATGCTTTACACATTTCTTTTGTGAATCAGTTTTAATAATCTAGACAAAGGTTCATTTTTTTCTCTGTGCCTTTTCTTCCCATGCACCCTCATTATTTATTTAAGCTTCTGTGTTACCTAGTAACTCAAATCTCAGCTCGCTTTCTCCTGTCAGATTGAACTGAACATCCAGCCAAAATAATAAAATACAATGCCCTTTTTAAAACCTGAATTTACCTGAGTTTCGTCTTCTGTTTTTTTGTTTTTGTTTTTTTAATTATTATCATATGGGACAAAAATACACTCACTTGAAACCCATAAGAGTTAAAGTCAAAGAAATGAAATATTGTGAATAAATTTGCCAATAAATGAAACAAACAATTCAAATACAAGGTCTGCAACAGCTTCTTTATTATTGTCACCAAATACACACACACACACACACACGAAGGATGCGATATAACCAGGGAAATTATCTATAGCTAAATTAATCACAGCTGGCTAACGGCTTACAAAGATATAACAATAACATTTGGAGTTTAAGTGATTTTGAAAAACACAAATAAACAGTTTTAAAATGTTTAATGCATTTGCAGTTACAACTTAATTACATTTATTTTCCTGGGGGGAGGGGGGGTAGTTTCTCATGCAAAATAATGTACAAATTACTATTTATATAACTATAAATACTGAGAATTAATGTATATAGTATGAGAAAAAGCTATTCAAATAATCAGTCAAAAGTCGTCTTTAGAGTGATAACCAGCTGTTTCATTTATTCTGAATACATTTAAACTTCACTTTTAAAAACTCGTTTGAGAGACAAAAATAAGATGATACTACTCTGCGAGTAAAATAAAATCAAGTTTTCCGAAAGGTTTGTTTTACAGAGGAAAAAAAAAAGACCGGAAAATGCAGCTTTCTCTCTCTTTACTGAGATCAGCGCTTGTACGGATGGAACAATATGAAATTGTGATGGATAGTCAGTTAAAACTGACCTCGGATCTGTTCTGGTGTGAGCTAACGAACCCACAAACCCCGCCTTACAGAGACGTTGACGAGACCTGCTTCAAGCTTCTACATCCGGTGTCGCAAGGCAGCCATATTTGTGCCAGATGGAAAACAAAATAGAGATCTTAAAGGCGTATTCGACATGTTAACACTTGCCAGAATCAATTTCAAGTAAGCGGACACAGAGTACCGAGACTGAGCAACAAAAAGTTACGAGTCTGGGTAATTTAGTGTACAATACATCAACTTCAGAGCAGGCTAACTGCTAGCACTGCCAGCTAGTAAATAGTAGTCAAAACAGTTCACACTTCCTTTAAGAAATTTCATAATAAAATTCAAGCTGCACGTTCCTACTGCGAATGACCTGTATGAATAAATTCAAATTATTTTAATAACGTAGAGTGAATAATTTTAGTTATTTGTAGAGCAGGAAACCCAAACATAATACAGTTGACATATGCTGTAAAAGCAATGATTTATTCTAATACTAAGTAAACTTACAGTTTATTTTGTTTGAAGGGGTCCAATTTAATTTTTCTATTTCAACTGTAAAACCTTTTTTGATTTGACTCATATACTAATTATGCGATTCAATTATTCGATTAGAATAAGAATAAGAAAAAATAAAATAACAAGAACTGATTCTAAAGATGGTATATTTTCAACTTGTTTTAGTCAGTTATTTTCTTATATAACTATTCTAGTATCTTACTGTAATGCACCAAAAGAGCAGCAGTCCTAAATTTATTGTATTTGATTTAATACAATGACAATAAAGGCTATATAAATTAACTCATTCACAAAGATTCATCCATTGTGAAATTGATATGTATTAATATGACTTTTAAAGTTTAGGACTGTTTTTCAAGCAAGAGTTTGAAAAACAAATTATTTGTGTTTTTCTATACTTCAAACTAAAGATAGGCTTATTTCCTGTATCTAATTAGAATAGTAATAATTTTATAAGAGTTTTGTTAACTGATTAGGACTCTAAAGTAGTCAATTTGGGAAATGATTATGATGGAATTTTAACCTTAGGTTTTTTAAAGCATTTACGATTTTAAGACTTATAGATACAACATTGGAGATAAGCAAATTTACAATAACATATATTTCAGAGATCACTTTATGTATCTGGATTTATAGGAGGAAGAAAAAAAAGTATATCAAATTAATAGGTAAGTTTAGCTTTTATTTTGAAGGCCACATCTATAACATCCGCGTGGGAAGCGGCCGCCTCTCGCTAACTTTCCGCAGTAAACAACCCCAGAGGAGCCCGACAGACTGCCGTGGCGCCTAATGTCCATATTCTGCGCATTCTGAAATAAAGGGTTCACGTCAATAACTTTTTCTAGGTGCCGTAGAGCGAGAAAACACGCACATTTTTCATCACACAGAGAGGCTTCTAGTATTTAGCCGGCTAGCCTGCTAACACTAGCCCGGAGGAGAAGTCCGGCTGGCCCCCTAACAAACCTGGACGCGGTAAGTAGCCGCTCTGCCGTCCGACGCAAGGAGAAGGTTTCCCGAGCCGTCGTATTTTAAACGATAGAAAACAAAAGAGTAAAGAATTTGCTTCAGATCATCAGACGAGTCTCCGGTAAGCGGTTTGACGGTGCACGCTTGCAGAATGCAACTTAACCGGATGTGGAAGTAGTTTTTTTCAACGCGTGTAAAATAGGAAATTTCTATGTGACTTCCCCCGGAAAACCAACAACTTAATATCAAACAGTTTCCTGTCTCTGCTACTGTAAATGTGTCGGAGTTAGAGATTGATGGATTTCCACGCTGAATGTATTAGATCGCAGCTTGAAGGGGGGACATGGGGGTACGTGGCACATGGCGGACTCTTTTCTGGCCATGAAGGCGCGTAAAATGGCTCCTCAGTCGTGAAGAGAAAAGCCTCGTCTGGCTCCCGTTTCGCAATATGAAATTGCTGTTTACTGCACCGGGTTCCATTATCGGACACAAATTTGTCAAATTTCCGTTCAAAATAAACCACAATTACCCCCATAACCCCATCCCTAACATCACCATTTACACTAAATTCAAATTGTTTCTTTTTTTTTAAGTTTGAAAGTAGACTCTTAGGCTTTTCGTGTTAGCTTATGCGACACTCACGAACGTGAATCCATCTTCGGACGCTTATGATTTGTTGGCTTGGTACAGTTTTAATTAACGTCAAGTAACTTCATAGATTAATTCTATTTTTAAAGTAATCCGGTTTATGATCTAAAGTGAAAATAAGTTGTCGTTCTTTGAAGTTTAACATCGATGTTGTGAGTTGTGTCCGATAATGGACGCCTGAGAGTTAGCTCGGGTTAACAGTTGTGATTTGAATGGAGAGAGGGATGCCAGTGGTCACTTGGCTCATAAAAAAAAACCTTATTCAGACTTTAATCCGTCTTCAATTCTTCAAAACTTATTAAATTCTTGACCAAATCTGTGAAGCAAAAAATATCACAAACGTTTTTTATTACTTTTATTGGGAAAGACTAATAGCTTCATAGGTTTGGGGAAATGTGTCTTACATTAAAATCCCATTAAATGCATTAAAAGAAACACTTTACTGGTCTTTGGAGAGTTTTATTTTGTTTGTTTGTTTGTTTGTTTGGTAGCGTTTTTATTTAACTTTTGTAGCGTGCATAACATGTACAGCAGTGGTTTGAGCTGTTATTTTTGCATTATTTTCATTACATTTTTTAAAATAATTTTTAATTGAAACATGTTCTACAAAATGTCAGAAGTGCAAAACACCTGCTTTATTGATATAGTTAAAAACTGGAATTAAGAAGCTGTATTAAGAAAAGACAAATGATGTGGTTGCCAAAAAAAGTCTTCCAATAAATGTAATAAATGATGTCATCTTGATGACTTATTTGTCTCAGATGTTGTTACTCAGAATGCCTTTTGTCAAAAATACAAATTTTCTCTTGTATATGTAATTCACTTCAGCACTTTCTGATGTGTTCCATAACATAAATAGTGAAATATAAACATTTCTCTAAAGTTGCACCTAGCAGTTAGTTTTAATAGTTGTTGACATCTTGATCATCTTTGTGATGAAACGTTAGACCTGTTAGGACAGTTCACTGATCTTGATGCTACCTAATCAGCTGCTTGTGCACAAGCTGTCCTTGATAAACAAAGGTTAGCTAATTGTCACAAAATGTCGACAGGTTTACTACTAGTGCACAAGACAAGTGTGGAGTCCAAAAACACAAACATGTTGTGTTGAGAAGTTTCTGAAATAGTTTTAAGTCTTACTCAAAGAGTAGTTGCTGATTAAAAGCTGCTTTTGAGTTTGATAGTTTGTTGCTTGCAGATCTCACAGACTAGCCTCTGAAACAGAATAAACAAAAATAAACATAGAGAAATGAAGATTGTTGTCTCAGACTGAATAAGTATAGTTCAGATCTAAAATATTGTGTCATAATAACAGTTGATCACCTGTATTGATCTTTGTCAGATGTCGCTCGTGGATCTGGGAAAGAGGCTGCTGGAGGCGGCCCGGAAAGGTCAGGACGATGAGGTCCGAAATTTGATGGCCAATGGAGCGCCCTTCACCACCGACTGGGTATGAGGCTGGTCTCAGATGTCACTCACAGTTGATTTTCAGTTGTTTCCTGAATAATGTTTTAGGGTAAACTGCAAAAAAAAACAAAACAAACAAACATGCTTTCATTGACCAAAAAAAAAAAAAAAAAAACAGATTTTCTTCTGTGAAATGTTTGTCTCATTTGAGGCTGCAGCAGTTTCCATCATTATTACGCAGCAGTAACAGAGCAGCATGTTAGGCTTTCCAGCTTTATTTTCTGCAGTGATTCATGTGTGTTTGACCCATGTGTCCCACAGTTGGGGACGTCCCCGCTCCACCTGGCAGCTCAGCACGGTCACTACTCCACCGCAGACGTCTTGCTGAGAGCCGGCGTCAGCAGGGACGCGCGCACTAAAGTGGACAGGACCCCACTTCACATGGCTGCTGCCGAGGGACACACGGTCATCGTGGAGCTGCTGGTCAGGGTAGGGCCTCTCAAATAACTTTGACTTTTGTTACCGTCTTAGAGCTCGCTCTGTGATCAGACTGTCCAAATCCAACAAGATGTGGTGCACACTTTTCAGCAGTAAGTAACCTGTAGCATTTTTCAGTTCTCATAAAAAATCTCCTGACAGCAGATTTTATTTAGATTAGTTTTACCTGAAAATAAACTCACACCTGATCTACAAGATACAGACTGGAGCAGATGCTGTTGCAGTAAATCTGTTTGTCAAGACAGTTTTTAATTGCTTATTGTTACAACTGAAATCACCATTTTCAGCTGTTGCATCACAAAAATTAAATGTAAATGTTATTGGAAACATGTCAACCAGTTCTGGTGCTCCTGAACGTCAGCAGCCTACGACAGGTAGTCAAACCAGACTGACAGCTTAGGGGAAGTGTTTTCTCCACAGTTAATCATTTAAGTAAGGAGTTTGTTTTTTCTGTACACAACAGGCTGCACTGATTTTAGAGTCTGTGCACTTCTCATATAGAAAAACAGCAACATCAAAGCCTTTTAATTAACAATAAGATTCATCAGGTGGCTCAGTAGATATCCTAGTTTTCATGTTTCTAAAGTTGTGTAGTTCATCTGTAACAGGTCTTTTGCCTGCTGCTTCTTCATAGCTATAAGTCTTTGTTAGGATATTAAAAGATCTAGTCTCAGTCTTCATCAATGTTCAGGATGTAATAAAACCCTCCAAACAACCAAAGGGAGCCTCTCGTTCTGTCTCCAGCAGAGTTTTATGGTAATCGTTGCCATTCAGCATGCTTGTTTCCACATGTTCCTGTCTACTTCTTTCCTTGAGTTGTTGTCTTTTCATATCAGGTTGTTTTTGGGAAGCGGCTGATCTATAATCAGTGAATCTGTCAACATCTTCAGCTCTCACTTCCACCTTGAAAATCTGCTTCCAGAGTGGGGCGGACATCAACGCCAAAGACATGCTGAAGATGACGGCCCTTCACTGGGCGGCGCAGCACGGACATCACAGCGTCGTCGAGACCCTCATCAAACACGGGGCCGACGTGCATGCGCTCAGTAAATTCGACAAGACGCCGTTCGACATCGCGGTCGACATCCAGAACACAGAGCTGATGCTGTTGCTGCAGGTATGAAAAATGTGAAAATATCCACTCGGCTCTGTCTTGTGTGTTTTGATGTCACCTGCCGGAGTCTTTTACGGTCTGAGAGTTTGTGCTCTTATTGTGAGTCAAACTGATCTCCGATATTCGGGGGAATAAGAAGTTGCACAAATGTGATCTATCAGGTCTAAAAGCACCACCTCCTCGCAGCTTTTGAGAAAATGCTAAACATTGATTTTTTTAGTCTGACTGCAGTTGGTTGCCTATAATGAATATTTTCTTTCGGTAATAGGAATACACCCTCTGGGAAAAATGAGGTGTAAATGCAATGAATGAAGATGCAGAGACTGTTAGTGTTTTTAAAAGTAGACCTACCTTTTTAATCTGCCTTTTAACTAATGTTCCCCCTTTTTAAATTCTGGTTTATACTTTCTACCTTTGATTTTCTGTTTAGCCCAGTTTTTTAAATCACATTTTACTGTTATTTATTCCTCATATTTATTTACTTATTTGTCAGTTTTTAATGTTTTCTTATTATTTTTGTCTATTATTTATTTATTTATTTATTTTTATATTTGTTTACTCCTCATACTTTTTAATTTTTAATTCTAGTGTTGTCTCAGTGGGAGTCTTCTGCATTGGAGGTGCTGTTGACTCCGGTTGCCATGGTGATGGCCTGAGGTCCACTCATCCCTGGGTTGTGGTGGGGTCCATACATCCATCCAACAGTGGTGCAGAATGGTACTCTATCCCACCCAGGGGTGGGTGGTGGCTCCGGGGTTTGGTCGCCACCTCCTGATGCAGACGGCTCCCTGTGATAGTGGGATAATGTTCCCTCACTGGTTCTTCTGTGCCCAGCTATGTTTTCCATGTTATTGCTTATTTTAACCTTTGATTGTGTTATATCATTGATAGTGAGTTCTCCTCCACAAACACCAGTTTGTTGATAAGTGCACTGCATGACTTCCTGAATCTTTACAGACACCAAAGAGCCTAATAGCAAGTTAAAAAGCTATAATTATTAAGACTGACAAGGAAAAAGATGTATGAGAACTGTTGAGTGTTTTATTGCTGACTTAAAGCAACATTTCTGTGTGCGTGTGCAGGAGGGTATGCAGAACCAGGTGAACATGAACCAGGTGAACATGAACCAAGTGAGTATGAATGTGGAGACGAGCAGCACCACCAACCAGCCGCAGTTTATTATCCAGGGAATACCAGCCATCCAGGGAGGGGTGGTCAACCTGGCTGAGCTGCTCAACAAGGCTAACGCAGGTATGAACACAAACAAACACCCCATAACGCTGTATCTTATCACAAGCGAGTGTTTAACCTTAACTTTATAAGATTCTTAGTAATATGGTACATATGTGTTAATGTGGAGTCATTTTAAAGACACATACACTCATGCTTCTCACCTTAAAGTCAAAATCTCTGAAATTTGTGTTTGTTTTAACTTTCACTTTGGTTTTTTGTTTCCTTGTTTGTTTGTTTGTTTCTGTGTTTTTTGTTGTTGTTGGTTTTTTGTTTTGTCCTTCAGGAGATTCAGAGGAGGCGATGGCCGCCAGCGCGCTCGACTCCAACATCCAGCACGCCGCTGTTGTTAATGAGGGCGGCCAGAGGGTCATCACCATAGTAACGGACCAGCACGGGAACCTGCAGACCACCGGGGGGATGACACAGCCATTCTTCGTCACAATGCAGCACGGGCAGCAGAGTATGACGCAAACAGTGTCTCGTCAGACCGAGAGGTTCTCGGGGTTGTTTTGTTGCTGACCGCTCGTGTTTGTTTTTGTTTTCAGTGTTGGCAGTTCCCGCCAACACGGTGACAGAGGAGGTGATGACGGAGGAGCCTCAGCCTCCACCGTCCAGAAAGAGGAAGCTGGACGTAACCAACAACCACAACGACACAGCAGACACGGTGAGTGCAGCATGTTTACGTACGCAGCGCTGAATTTTTACTTTACTTTAAGCTCCCGGTCACAAACCTGCAGCGTTACTCATTTTCAGTGTGATCACACTCACGGCCGTCCACTTTCACATTGACGGGAAACATTACAGAAAACCCTAAAGTTTTAGCATCTTTGGAAGAAAAAGCAGCTGACGGTGCACTTCCAGGTCTCCAACCCCAAAGTCCAAAACAATTCAACTTCTGACACTTCAGGCTTCTGAATTCAGTCTCAGCTTTTGGGTTTATCTGCAATAACCTTCCTCTTATGTATTATTTATTTTAGAATAAATTAATATCAAAGTTAGAATTGCACTTAAGTTATTCCACTAGTGAAATGCATGTTTTTTTTTAAATTTATTTAAGAAAATAAATCAGTTAAATTCAAAAACCATGTGTGGCGTTAAAAGAAGAGATTTTATTTTTAGGCCGTATCACCCACCCCCCACCCACAAGTGACAACTTTATCTGTGAGAAGAATACGACTTGTTTATGAGCTTGTTTTATCACACTCATGACATTTGACAGAAACATCACCCCACATAAAGTGACATCTGTCGTTTCATACTTCACATTTTTTTCTACTTCTCGGGTTTGATTTACTGCTGACTGTGCTCTTATTTTAAAAATTAAGTCTTAAGTTTTTATTTCCACAACCAGTCAAAATTAAATTTAGATCACATAAAATTAGATGTCTTATTTAGCTGAGGATTTTTCTTTTCTTAAAGTGGTGAAACATGTTTTAGTCAGGCGACAGTCCATAACCCCCTTTTAATTGTTTATGATCAGATATGAGAAAGAAATTAAACATCTCAAAGAGATGTAATTAAACCCTTCATCTATGTTTAGATTCACAGACCAGCAGAATTTAGTTGTGATTTTTTTTAAAGCACTTAGGTGGTTTAACTAATAATTAAAATTGTCATGACTCGCTCTCTATTGACTAGAAGCACAAATCCTGAGAGTTTTCAGCTCTGCTTCGATTTTCCAGGACTTAAATGACTGATTTAATGAACCCTCGGTTTCATCTGCTTTTTGTGCTTCGGGTCTTCAGGAGTTGCTACAGAGGCAACTTCAGGAGGCCAACAGGAAAGCACAGGAGTACCGACAGCAGCTGCTGCGTAAGGAGCAAGAAGCCGAGGAGTACCGGATCAAGCTGGAGGCCATGGCCCAAAGTCAGGCCACCACCACCAACGCCAACACCTCCATCAGCACCGCTGCTAATGCCGCTAGTCCCGAGGAGGTGGTGGGAGGGGAGGACGAAGAGGAGGGGGCAGCCGGTGTGGTGGAGGAGGAGGGAGAGATGGTGGTGCTGCAGGAGGGAGGCATCATCATGGAGGGGGAGGAGGGTCAGGTGACGCTGGTGGAGACGGGCGGAGAGGCAACACAGGTCAGCTCCTAACAGAGAATGAGTCGCAGGGTGACGGAGGGCGAGGAGTGGGAGACGCACCAACGAAAAGACGCTTCATAACAGGAGATGTTTGATTAGACTCACGCGTGTAACTGAGACAGACGGGAAAGGGCTGAGTCATGGAAACCTGCACCAGTTGGAAATCCTTTGATGATCCGATACTAACTAATGGGAGAAGAGAAGCAAAATGGCTTCATGAAAAGAATCTTCCCAGATGAACTGAGAGGAATAATTATGGTGGTGTAGTTCAGCTCCGCATCCTTCGAACCACTGAATGATTTGATACTCACAGATCAGGAAGATGCAGCAGCACACAATGGATGACTCCTACCACTTACTATTTTTGACTTTCTACTTTATTTTTCTTCTTTTTTTCCTTCCTTAAGTAGTCTCCAATGTGTTTCAAGCAGAATGAAAGCCGTTCTAACGCGAAGGGAAAAGGAAGAATGTACCCAAGATGAGTCTGAATCCTCACTCAAGCATTTATATGTGACAGAAATTTCTTTCCCTGAATGTTGCATAAATACATCTTGATTTCCCAGTTTAATCAGTCTGGTAAAGACACGATCATTAAGACTGAGGTCAGGTGGTTCACGTGGTTGCAGAGTAAATAATGCAGCAACAGTTTACAGTTTGAGTTTGTTCTCTAACTATTTCCCCTTTTGACTTTTCTTTAAAAACCATCACTTGGCTGTATTTTATCCATTTATCCTATTTCGTTGACATGATACCCCGTTTTCTTCAGTACTGCTTCATTTGGTGAATTATAACATCAGCACGGCTTTTCTGAAGGCATCATAGCTACACATATTGATCATTTGGGACCATGTTGTCCCGCCTGACACTGAGGTTGGTAGTCCAGAGGAAAGAAGGCCACATGCAGGAGATGCGGGAAGAAGGACAAGTCCAGTTCTTCAGGGTTATTTGAGCACTAAGAGATGAAATGCTCTATAATCTATTTCATATGTTGTCTTTATGTTGCACCAGATTGCTTTTGATTTTGGACGTGTTCAGATGCAATACCATCATGTCGAATTACAAAATGTCGTAATGATCCATAATGAGGGTTTGAACGCCGGACGGCATTTCAGTAAGCTCAATAACTGATATTAACAGAAAAGACCAAATAGTCTCACTAAGGCAACTATTTCTGCACACAGTACAACGTGGATTGGACCTTTTTCTTTGTTTTTCATTGTCAATAGATGATGTTATTTGTGAAACAAATTAAAGACTGAGTTTCATTGATCCCTGAACCCTGACAGGAACCGAACCAGGTCCATCATGGAAACCATAATGCTAATTATTGGTGTTCAAGAACCAGTTTTGTATTGTCCATCAGTGGTTATAAGCCGTTACATCTGACAGAGATGGCTGGGGTAAAGATGTATGACACTCAGGGTTGTTGTTTTTTGTTTTTTTTTTTTTTTGGTAATTAAAATGAAACCAGTCTCCCCACAGTCCAGTGGGATTTTGTCTTTTCCCCCCATCGTGCAATCTAAAATGCAAAACCACTCATTTTATTGTAATAGGAAGATGAACCATCTCTGAATATATTGCACTCCACCTCTTTGACTAATTCAGCTTTCCATAGGTGATCATCAAATTGTGCAGCTAATTGTTTTTACCAACACGGTGTCTACCTGATCTTAACATCATTTTTTAAAATGATCTAGTAGCTTCTCCTAACAGCTTCTACAAGGAGATGTATGCTACAGTTTTTTTTGTAAAATCTGTTACGACGTTAAAGGATCCTGACAGATCTGAAATATGAACTATTATGGAATTCCAAAGACTTAAAAGCCTTCAGGTTTTGTTTTATTTTTGTTTTTTTAATTAACATCAGTGTGTCTGTCTACACAGTCCACCATGCTAAAACCATTTCACATGAGATTTTAACTCTTCTACACGTATTTATCTCAACTTCAGATGTAACACGTAGTATGTTGCACAGTGATAAATTGTATACTTTGTAATACAGTCTATTAAGTAAAGCGGTAATATAGTGTAGTGTTTCTTTTTGGCTTAAAGTGTGAATTCATAAAATGATTTAATGACCTGAAACTTTATTTTTTGGGGCTTAAAATAAATTTAACTAAAAATATTTGTACAACATCACATGAGCTTAAGCCTTCTGACATTAGTGTTTTTGGTGTCAGGACCCCAACCAAGCATCAGTGGGACGATTGATAAAGTGTTTGCAGTGGTCAGCGTACGATTCATCTTTCATCCTTCAGTTTCTTAGCAAAAACATGAGATGATCAGTTCTTTTTACCTTATCTTGTCTCGTGACTTCCACAATAAGACGGATGATGAGTAGGACCAATAAGTTATGTACCAGCGTCTCTAAAACATAAATCATCAACTGATCCGAAAGAAAGAGCACAATGGTGCTTTTATTCGTTTTAATCGTCCTGAATTTAAACTCATGTCAATAACTTTTCCAGCAGAAATGGTTTCTCTAACTCGTGGTTATTGAGTTTTCACAATGGCCATAGATTTGCTGACACAACTGGGGACAACATGTCAAATTCCCGCTGAATGTCAAACGCGGCCTGGACTCGAGTCTGCAGTAAAACTCATACTTCTTCCCCAAAATGTCGGTTAAAGCTGCAGAAAATAAAACTAGAGGTGCTCAACACCGCGAATTCAGAGAAATAACTGTTTTCCAACAGAATATCACTCTCAGCTCTTGCTTAGGAAATGTATGTAGAAATGAACTTATAGGATTTTGTAGAGTTGACTGTGTAGCAGGAAGCAGGTTGAAATTGACAGTTTAGCTTAAGATATGAAAAAAAAAAAAGAAGGAAAAAAAACGATGTCACAGGCGTTCTGTTTTTAAGATGTTTCCTCTTGGTCCATATGAATCTTGTTCAGAAAACCAGTTTCTGATGTGGGAGCTCAAAGTTGGAAGCTTTTCAAATCCACCTGCATCCTCTTAGCTGCTCTTCATACCCTTCCTTGCTCTCCTCCTCTAATCAATCATCCAGCATCATCTGAGTTATAGTTATTTTTATAAGCTCAGCAAAGCTAACTCTTTTCTATGTACATATAAAGTTGTATTTTTTTAACTACCTGATTGCTTCTTCATTATAATGATGGCTGCCTGGCTTGGTTATCCGAAATATAAACTCCTTTTTTTGAATAAGAACTTCTTTGTTGTTGTTGTTTTTTTTAAATGCTTTGAGCGCAAAATTTGGCAACGCCTTGCATGATTTATTGACAAGAAATCTGTTTTTCTGGACCATCACAAAGGTTTGTACCGCAGACACAATCAATGTTTACCTGGATCTTTTCCAAATATGCCTTTTTATTGAAAGGCTGGTTATAATTTTCTCTGGTATGTCTCATTTTATAAACTGTTAACAAATCTTTATGACTTTTATAGCCTTATACATGTTATTTTAATTTAATTACAGTGTAGATTAAATTACAGTTTAGCATATTTCAGCAGAAGAATAATATATTTTTTTCATCTTTTTTAAGTTTAAGGTAAGTTTAAGGAAACATTTCATCTTGACCTGTACTTCATGGAGTCTGAGGAAACTTATTTTCTTTAAAAAAAAAAAAAATTCAGTTTTTTCTTAAATCCCTTACTCATAAACATATATAAGAGTCAGTAAAATATTTTTAAACTGTTTACGGTAGATTCCGAGATTTGTTGGTGATGATAAATGTGAGCGCTTGTTTTCAATAACATTCGGAGTAAAATGACATCTTCTGAAACTACAATTCCCAGGTAAATGTGCGCGGATGTCGGTGGCTTTTGGGATATATCTGTTTTGTTAGTGGATTAAGAACCGATCAGTCGTGATTGACATGTCCGCGGTGCAATCAGCAGCCACAGAGACGAACGCGGCCAACCCCGTGCGGAGGGGGGCGGGGCTGTAGTGAAAAGGGCGGGGTCTGAGATATCATGGAGGATCAGTAGGCAAACTGTGACCAGTAGAGGAGGGCAACCACCGCTCTGATCTCCGGGACTTTTTTCAACTGTTCACCGCTCGTTTCTTCACATCCACACCACACATTTCAACATGGACATGAAAAAGAGGATCACTTTAGAGCTTCGGAACCGGAACCCGGCGGAGGTAAGCGACGTGGACTTTGATAACATGTTAATTGTTGCCTGAAATAGTCCGTGAGATGATGTGAGTCCGGAGCTCAAGCTGGGTGCTCCCCCTCCTTCACGTCCACGGACCCCACTCAGTTTAGCAGCGGAATATCCAAACGCCTAACTGTGCTCAAATAGCTGCTAAACCGCAAATATAGACCAACCGATCCGCTCCCCCGAGCTCGGAGCAGCGATTTCAGATGGATGTGGAGCATCTTGCGGCTTTGGAGCGTTCGCCCGCCCCCTCCCGTCCTCCGTAGAAATCCCCTCTCTCACTAAGAATCAAATTATCGAGTAAAATGCATCAGGTTAACGGCTGATTCACATTCCTAATGCCGCCGAGATAATCAGCGATCCTCTCAACAATTACCGGAACAGCTTCGCGGAGCAGCTACGCCAAGTTTAACTTTTAAACAACCGCCAGCCCAGCTCGGTTTTAACAGCGAGGTCGTCTGAATAAAGCATATTAAACACGACAAAAACGGCTGGGTGTTTGGTCGGGTGGGGTGGCGTGGGGGGTGTGTGTGAGAGCGGGCGTTTGTGGTTCGGCAGCGGGCTGTTTTGGGGACTCGTCGTTCGGATAAACGAAGCGCGTCATTAACGACAACTCCGCTGCACGTTGGAGACTCTTCGTCCTCCGCGAGCGAGCGGACATTTTAAGTCTCCGGCGGTTCAAACTTCGACGATTATATCACGTAACTGAGTCGATCTCGTCGTGTAATGCCACGAAACGCGGTTTCCAGTTGAACCGACAATCAAATGGATGGTGGTTTTTTGAGTTGTTTTTTTTTTGTGTGTGTGTGTGTGGAGAACTCGGTGCGACGGAGCTCCGTGTCGCACCGAGGTCGGTCATACACGGTCGAACACCGAGGCAGTAACGCGTTACCGACTTAGCGTTACAAAAAAAAGCGGATTAGCCGTCCGGTCGACTGTAACTTTGACAAATTACGGCAAAGATTTTCGATTATGTGAGCGTCGGGGGAGAAAAAAACAACAACACGGTCATAAATGCTTCGTTACACTGCGGCCAGTTACTGTAACGTGGTTACTAGGTAACGAGGGCTCCACGTTGCCATAACGGCGCTGTAACGGAAGGTGGCGTTACTTTCGGGAGGGGGGGAGGCTGAGAAGTACGGCCGACGAGACGTCGTTACAATTGCTCGTATTCGAAATGGACGTAACTTCATTACGCATCTCAACTGTTATAAGCGCTTCTTTTTCTTTTTTTGTTAGGCGTACGGTTAAACATTTCAACATGGACGCCACGAGCACATTTAGAGGAGTATTTTTTTTTTTTTTTTTTTGAATTAGTGTGTCAGGCTGCGTCGTACATTTCCATGCAGTTACATACACGCGCGCACAATGCTGTTATATAACCAGCAGCCCCAGTTAAATAATAGTCTAACTTAATTCACTTCAGCGGCAGATGAAATGCCGTTGTCATGTTTTATGAATTGGGGGGGAAGCTGGCAGATGGTACATGTAGAGAAACCTCCACCACCACCTCCTCCTCCTCCTCCCCCTTCAGCAGCACCTCCATACTGGACGCAGATTATAGTGTGTTAAACCTAAACCCTGCTGGAGCTGCAGGCTGATGCTCTGCTGAAGCTCTTATGGTTACATAAGCGGGGGAAGCAAAGGAACTCTGGGAAATAAAGCAGCTACCAGTCTGAGCAAAGTCCCCCACTAGCCTGGATCTCACACCACAATTTATTTATTTGTCTGCAGCAACAGTCAAAGGTTTTGGTTCAACTATCAGCTTTCACGGTTGGCTTCTGTCCATAGTATTTTCTACAGTTATAAACAAAATTGGTTCTTCCTTCATTCTCCATTCAGACAACAGAATTATATTTCACCTTGAACTATTGTCACATACATTTGAGAGACTGGTTTGAGTATATTAATAGTTGCATGTATAAAATAAATATCAGGACTGTGTGAGTTTGAACATGACTCTGGTGTTTGGTGTCGTTCACTGTAAACTGAAATTGTACTAGCTTCTTCCACTCTTGACCAAAGCGAAGCCTTTCTTATCTCGCAGTGATTTTGCAAGCATTACACATGCTTTTAAAGCTAAACGACTGTTTGGCTGTTATTCCTGTATGTTGGTTTGCATAATGCTGCCCCTAGACTCTTAACTGGGACAAATAAAAAAATTTGAGCATGTCACTCCAGTTATGGTATCTACTGGCTTCCTGTCCACTATAGAATATATTTCAAAGCTTTATTGTAAGTTTTTAATGTTTAAAATGGGCTGACAGCATCATATTTGTGTGAAACTCTTCATCTTTACCACAGTCAAAACACATATATTGTCCTATCAGATGATTCTTCCAGCTCCCAGATCCAGTCTTAGAAATAAAAGTGACTGGGTCTTTTTGGTAAGTGGCCCTAGTCTCTCAAACACCCTATCTTTACTAATAAAAACATTTTCAAGTAATTGCTGTGAATTATTTATATGGTTTTATTTCATCTGTAAAGCACTTTGATCAACCTTAGTTTTCAGCTTCTGGCTACTATGTTAATACATTTGACCTTTGACTTTTGTTGCAGTGTAAATTTACTTTGGAAAAGGTAAATAAAAATGAAGGCGAAATGAGAAACTTCGATAGTAGATGTAGTTGAAATCTCCAGACATCATAAATGGATTAGTGTTGTGTTTGTCGTCTGGCAACAACTCACCCAGATGTACTCTATGTAGACAGCAAGGGTTGAAATCAGTGGTCGAGAGTTCAACATCTGGGGTGCATAGTTGCTCCTTCACACTCACATGTCCAGGATGACATAATCTGTTGTTTAAAAAGCGCTGCAGCACACCTTCTCCACTTCTGTGAGTCTGTCTGAAGCCTTTTTGTCCACTTGTATCATCTGAAACCCTTCTAGATAGAGACTGCAGACCAGAACATTCACTTTGAAAAACGTGCCTCTGTTTTGGTGTTCTTCTGAATACAGCCATAGTGTTATATCCTCTGTCTTAAGCTATGGGGTTTTTTTTTTGGGTTAGATTGTGGAGCTGGTCGTGGACAACAGTCGCTCTGCTGATGGAGAGATTGAAGGACTAACAGGCGAATTCAAGGAGCTCGAGTTCCTCAGTATGGTCAACGTGGGTCTGAGCTCACTGACTAAGCTGCCCTCACTGCCCAAACTACGTAAGGTAAGCACTCATCACCTGCCAGGAGTGCCAGGTGTGCGAGCAGAGAAAGGTAATACAAGGCTTGAGCAGCTGCTCTGATGTCTCCTTGGGGTTCAAATGATATTTCACAGTATTTTGTTGCTGAGCAACAGTCACTTAATGAACTTTTTACATAAAAGCAGCCTCTCATTTTGTTATGGATCATGTCAGATTTCAAATTATGAAATGTTTTTAAAAAATTGTGGTAATTTATAAAACTGGGAGTAACTGTTTCATACTTATTTTATTTAGTGTTATTTATTTTTTAACATTTTTTTTCTCAGTTAAAGATATTGCAACTTGGAAACATTCATGCATTGTTCATTTGTAGGGGTGTAAATTGTTCTTGTTTCTTGAACTAAAAGTCTGACAAAGAACACTGTTTCTTGTAATAGACCTAATGTTGACCATTCAAAGTTTGTGTTTGTTATCTGGAGATGCAGACTGGTAGGCAGTAAAACTGACCCGTACTGGGGTTGTGATCCTCCAGTATCCTCAGCTGGGATGTCTCTGAAATGGAGGGAAAAGGTCCAGACAGTAGTTCACCAACTGGACGGAAGTCTGGATCCCTGCAGGACACCTGTTCACCCAACAGGTGTCACTGTTGTGCTGCAGCTCAAAAACAGAAAACTAGAACTGGGAAATTTGACTTAAATCTTTGGTATTGTTCCCACAGTAAAGACCATGAATGATCAATGAATATGATCAATAACACGAGGAGAGTAAAGTTTGGCTCCATATACTTACGGGTTTTTTTGTTTTGTTTTTTAAAGTTAAAAGTTTACATTCATGGATTCAGAGAGTTTGGAGAATTCCAGATGATTGTGTTTCGGAGTTTCTGATTGGCTAGTTGACATCATCTGAGTGTTTTGCACACCTCCGGATGTATTTTATGGTACTCCTTCAAACACAAGATTCCCATTATGTGTGATCTTTGGACAATGAAAAGAAATGAACCACGACTTTAGGACAAGAATTGTGAATCTTCTATATATTCCTGAAGGCCTCATGTTTATGTGACACACAAATGTCAGCAGCCCTCGAACCACTCAGGCAGGAGACAGCGCTTGTGGTGTAAAGTATGCAAATACATCCCATAATACCAACAAAAGCGTTTGTAACAATATTAGCTGGAACAAGGAAGAGAATATCTTTATTTACATTAAAACGTGTTTTGTGTGTGTGTGGTCATAAAGTGGAAAGGCCTCATGATAATATGATGTCATTTTTATTATGTTTAGAGGATAAAGCCTAAGGGGATTTTTTTTGGTCGGGGCTGATACACTTTACAAAAGAAGATGTATGAAAGCAACATGTCAAGACATCAAACACAAAGTTAAACCTTAGGTGTGGATAGGTCTAAATGGACAATAACTGTAAACATATCTAAAGCTCTTGCAAAGTGGCTGAACAACAATAAATGGCAACTTCACCAAATACTAACTAAATGTATATAAACTACTGACTCCAAAGAAAATAATGTTAAAAATTCCTATTTTAAAAAAAAAAAAAAACCTTAACTTTTCTGACATTTTAAAAAATAACATGTATGTAAACTTCTGGTTGCAGCCCAGGTAGACCAGACCCGAGTTAGCTTTAAATTTTAGACCAGGAGCACGTTCATCCCTGATGTAGCAAACAGCTGATTTAGGACACTGATCCTTAAAGAGATTAATTTAATTTCCTTTTTCTTATACAGCGGAGCTTTGGTTATTCTCTGAAAAAAATGCATTTGGTTTTTTGGATTTCAGGTGAAAAAGACCTTATTTGTTGCCAGTATTTTATAATTATCCGTTTTAACCTTGATCTCCCTGTTTCTTCAGTTTGAGCTGAGTGACAACAACCTGTCAGGGTCTCTGGAGACTCTCGCAGAAAAATGCCCGAACCTGACCTACCTCAACCTGAGCGGGAACAAGATCAAAGAGTTGAGCACCCTGGAGGCGCTTGTAAGTTATTCCCTGCTGTTTCACGCGTTTAAACTGTGACAGGAGTGACGGTGGTTGCGAAATGTAAATGTGCTGTTTTCTGCTTCAGCAAAACCTGAAGAACCTGCAGAGTCTGGACCTGTTCAACTGTGAGATCACGTCCCTGGAGGACTACAGGGAGAGCGTGTTCGAGCTGCTTCCTCAGGTTACCTACCTGGACGGCTTCGACCAGGAGGACAACGAGGCTCCAGACTCCGAGGTCGACGACGAAGGTGGGTTGTGGCCCTCCGCCTGGTGTTGATTGTACCGATCAGAGTAAACAACGTGTCTTCACCTGTCTGAGTGTAAACATATTTGTAAATGTGCAAAAGTCTCTTTCTGAACATGGCCCGATTACCGTCTTTCTGTAGATGATGATGCTGAGGATGGGGCGGGGCCAACGGGCGTGTATGATGAAGATGACGAGGAAGAGGAGGATGAAGAGGGATCAGAGGGAGGAGAGGTGGGGCTGAGCTTTCAGGTGAACCAGGGCAATCAGGTGGGCAATCAGGACATTTTATAGCCTGCAGGTAGATCAGCAGCAGGACCTTCATCCCATTGTGCACTGGTGCTCAGCCAGGCAGAGAACAGCGTTCCAGAGACAGACTGCATGCTGGGTCTGATTTCTGAGGAGCTGCCGACAAAACCCTGTCACAAGGCAGCTCGAAGCACCTGATAGTCAGAGCTTTTCCTTTGTGGACTTTAAGTGATTAGTGGTTTCCACGGTAATGCCAGCAAACTTATGAAGTTTTGGATCAGGCATTACCATCTGAGGGACTCAGCAGATCAAAAAAAAACAAACATCTGGAGTCTGATATTGACATGAATGCTGTAAAAAGTTGAAGTTAGGGTCAGTTCTCTGGCTGGTTTGATGGACTTACCTCAGGTGTGACCATGTCGTTGACCAGATTCAGCACCAAAATGGCCGCCTCTGACGCACGACCAAGATCTCCGTAGATAATCAGATGATCGTTTTCTGAACAGTCTTTTTCTGCTGGTTGTTTCAGAAATGCAGAATCTTCCAAATCTGAACTACGTCTACTTGTTTTTAGCCATGTCTTTCAGCAGCTCTTAAAAACCCTTTCTACATTATTTAAAGTTTCACACAAATGATAAGATTCTTATTTTAAAAAAAAAAAAGGAATACATATTTCATTACAAATAGAGTAAGTTTGATAGCACACACCGAGTCTGAGTTATTTATCCCTTTTAAACCTTTAAACTGGTATATTTTCACTGCACCTGAAAACTACAAGCATGAGCGTATTTCTGGAAACATGCCACAGAAACTAAAAAAAGCCAAGTTTGAGCTTGTCAGAGTCGGTCTGATGGAGGTTGGTCTGGTCGGAGTGGTGTAGTGACGATAGCTGTAGAGCTTCATTAGTGTTTCTCAATCCGAACTAGCGGCGTCATTTGAGGTTTTTAAAGTTAATAGCTCAAGTGAAACTCCTTTTGTCTCTTTTTGCGTGTCTCTTTCATTTCAGGAAGACTATGAGGATGAGGACGACTATGCAGAGGAGGAAGGTGAGGGCGTGTTTCGGTGTTTGAGTGTGGGATCCGAGCCCAGCACGGGCGGGCTGTGATTGCTCTGGTCTGTCTCCGCAGAGGAACAGGCGGGCGCTCAGGGACAGAAGAGGAAGAGAGACGTAGATGACGAAGGCGAGGAAGACGACGACGACGAAGACGACTAGTCCTCCAGCGGACCCGTCGCCTGTGTGCTGCCCTATCCTGTCCTGTCCGTCTCAGTCCTCCTTCGGACCCAACCTCCACCAGACAGCAGTAACGGTGCTGTGTGCTGAGATAGTTGCTTTCCGTTTGTAATAGATTCACTTGTTTATTTTTAGATAATATATAAGATTTACAGAGAAAGATTTTATCTGAACTTTAACCGTTGGTTCCATCCGAAGACTCCACACTTTCCCTTTAACGCCTGGTTCAGGGTCAAATGTCCCGTCTGCCCACTACGACCGCTCCTTCTCCACATCCTGAACACATTTAAGCGTTTCACTGGACAGCTCAAGTTTGGTTCTTGGCTCTTCCTCAGGCTCCTGCAGCTCCCGTTCGTGCGAAGCCACCCATTACGTGTCCAATCACAGGAAAAGCTTCATTTCTCTTTCACAGCTTCTGAGACGAGCTTTTTTTTTTTTTTTTTTTATTACAGCCGGTACTAAAAGGCTTCCAGATGTAGAACTCTGCCGGTGTCCTGATCCGAGTTGAGATCTGTTTTTTGGTTTTTTTTTTCCCATTTTTTTACTCCAGAAAAAGAAAGTTTAGGATAGTAACAACACTCGTTGTATGGTTCCTTGAGACCATAAACAACCCACTAGAGTCCACGTCACAGCACAAAGACCTTCCTCCCCGTCCTGCCGGTTTCCCTTCATCCTGAACGCATTAACTAAACAATCATGTTCCTCTTGACTGCAGTCTGATGTAAGCATCACATCTGCTCCTGAACTACAGAGACCCTCAGGTTTTTGGGTTGTTTTTTGAATAATCTTGAGTGTGACAGCAGCCTTTTGTTGTCTGCAGTGTTTTGTTTTGTTTTTTTTTTAAATTTTATTTGTGTTCATCCTGCGAGCTGGAAGTGTTGCTGTTAAGTCTGAAGAGCAACTTGCGTTTTCCACATTTACACACAGTTGCGTTCATATTTGGGTGGGAGGACGTAGTTGAAAAGAAAATATAATATTTTAATGACGACCACAAATCATGCAGTCTCGGCTCAAAAAAAAAAAAAAAGAGCAACACAGATCAGTGAAGGCGGTTTGTTTGTTTCGGCTGAAGTAGCTTCCTTACCCCGTCGACTTTTGTAGATGAGAAAGTGGAAAAAACAAAAAAACCCAAGGATCCCTTCAGATACGTGGACGTAGAAATCTTGAATAAGCCCTGATAAATCCGCATGCGATTATCCACTCCACCTCTCCGTGTTGTCAAGAACTTCTTTTTCTTTCTTGGTTCTTCATCCGAGGCGATGCTTTCCTTTCAGAAACGGGAAGTGAACGTATTCTCAGGAGCCTCCACCTGACCACTCTTCTTCTTTCTCTGAATTCCTGTGCTTCGAACGGGACTCGGCACTCGAGTCCGATTAACACCTGCACATTAGAGCCGAGGACAGGAAGCTGGTTCATACCGCAGCCATATCAGTCTCTGGACTCTAACGGACCCTCACAGAGGACAGAACCCCCCCTCAGGAGAACGCAGCCAGTCAGGGAAGTCGTGTTTTTCAGTTGAGGATCTCTAGGACTCTGCTTCTCCATCCCGTCGCTGTTAGAAACCCGTGGACCTGATGTAGCTCGGGTCCACACAGGAGATCCTAACCATGATATTCTTCCGGTGTGTGTTTGATTTATTGTAGTCTTTTATTTTTGTGTTGGGGAGATAGCGGGTGGGCCGGAGTTGGGTATTAGCCGTGTAGTTTCTTTTGTTTTTTGCTTTTTGTTGTTGTTGTTGTTGATTTGTTCATTTTTGGGGGGTTTATGTGTCTTTTGCGTAGTGACTGTTGATATTTTTAGTTTAATGAATAACCGAGTGGCTCGTCCTCAAACTGACCGTCCCTTAAAAACGTTCAGTCCGCCATCGTGTCACAACCCAGACGTTCACCCTCCCACAGGCTCTGAAAACCTGTGCCGTTTCCCCCGTTTAAACGCTGAGTCAGAAACACCAACATTTTCAAACACACACAAATTTAATCTTTATAGGGCCGTGGATTTTTTTCCACTCTGAAACAAGATGCTTTCATATTCAAATTGAATTGTGTTTAAAGTTTTCATCTCAGTCGTCTTTTGCTGATGCAGAATTACAAACCACAAACTTGTCCTGCAAGTTAGCAGCCGCTAAGAGAAATCCTTTACACTGTAAGACGTTTCCTGTCACTTGATGTCGGCGGCTCACCTGTCAGACTCCTCGAGGGTCCAGCAGGTTTGGATTTGACCAGTCGTCAGTCGTAGGACTTGCCCCTCCAACTTCCGCGTGGGCCACAGTGCATTGTGGGACACTGAGCGTTGCAGCTCTCATCACAACTCGGTCGCTCTCAATTTAGATGCAAGATACGGGGAGAGAGGAGATGATGGAGACGTCAGTAAATATGTTGTATGATACAAGCCGCACCGTCTGCACATCGTTTTGTCGCCTGGGATTAGCTTTAACAGTATTTATATATCCTTTAATTCAGGTTACAGCACATATATACACATTTATAGGTCTCATATGTTAAAAAGGTGTAGGAGACGTCAGCACATCTTTGCTTATATTTGGTCCAACAGTCCCGGTTCTCCTCGAGATGTTGCTGCTCTGCTTTGGTTCCTGCAGCAGGTTTTGAACTCTCTCCTTCTTTCCTGCTTTTTTTTAAAGTGGCCGGAAAATAAGTGAGCTGCTACGTTCAGATAATCCTTAAAACACGTAGAAACACAAATCTACAAACTCAAGAAAACACCATCAGCAGCTTTCTGCATATCCCGGACTTTTCATTAACTGCTGTAAAGTTTTAGCTTTTCTTACTTTTACACTTCTGGAAACAACACATCCTGGTAAACATCGTTTTGTGTGATGCTTTTTGTCGGGAAGCGGATCACTGTGTGATATCTGCCGGACTCCAGCATCGACCGACCTCCAGCTTTTATGTTTTCCAGATCCTTGCTGAGTTGAACTCAGGACTTGATTCAGGTGTTTCTGAAATATTCAAAGCTGCAACTAAATAAATGCCTAAATATATGTATATCGTCAACAGTAACGTCAGGGCAAACATCATGTGGATTACAGAAGAAACCGATCCGACCTTGGTATTGGGAACGATACTGACGTCATTCACTGATCCGATATCAAAATAAGATCACAGATCAAAATAATTCAAATTTAAACCTGTTGGAATATCCAGGTTTGGTTTATACTGTTCAAATGAGGCATTGTAACTTAATTTACAGGTTAAATCTTGTAAATATCTGCTTTTTTTCTACCATTTATGCACTATTATTGGAAGTATTTAAACAGCAACGACATTGTCCCATCAGGAAGTATACAACGCCGGCGGTGAGGATGTGATAAAAAACTCCAACACTGATCATATTAACGTTAAGGTGAAGCTTTGTTATATTTTCTATCTGTTTCTGTTTTCTAAAGACATTTTCACTTGAAGTGAAGTAATAAAAGCAAAGCTTTTACAGCAGTAAAGTTCAAATCAGCAGCTCTGCATCTTGAGTTTAAACATCTTTCTGGATCACAGTTTTATTTGTCAAACAGTCGGTAGGTTTTGTAATTATCAGCGGGATTATAATCTGGATTCCAGCTCGTTTCTAAACAAGAGGCCATTGAAGGATCTGGAAATAAAATAAAAAATTTAAAAAACGGCACGGGACAGTTTTAAACAGGTGTGTTGTTTTTAAAAGTGCAAAGGGAAAACGACAGGTCCGCCGGCCCTGCGAAGGTCGTGGTTGATGAGCTTTTTAAGGCAATATTGTAAATAGTCTCCCAGCTCGGTTTCAGGTTGGTTTTTATTTTTCACCATTTTGAATGTGTATTTGGTTTGTTTTCTCCAGTGAGGTGATAGTAAACCCTGCCTTTGAACTTAATCCTGGCTCCTTCATCAGCCCTCCTTTATTCCCTCTGTGGGGAAAATCAACTGTGTTTGACTTTTTGTGATGTAACTAAAACATGTTCAGGGGTTTTTAAATAAAATATACAAAATGAGAATTAGAGTTTGATGATGTGTTGTTGTTTTTTTCAGGTACAATGACACGGCTGTGTAAAAACTCAATCTTAACACTGCAAACTGCACAAAAACGGTAACGACCCTGAGTAAGAAGAAGCAGTTTGGGATGGATGCACAGATAGTACGATAACTTTTTATTTTCATATCTGCCAGTCAAACCAACTAACTAACATTTTGAAGGCGACGAGTGTTAACCAAACAGCCAAAGAATTTTTGTCCACTAAACTGCAGCTAGCCTACCTGCGTTTGGCCCAGGGACAGCTGGGACAGGTTTCAGAAGACCCCCGTGACCCTGAAAAGGAAGAACCCGGGACGGGTGATGGATGGATGGACAGCTGGGCCCAACTCTGAATGGAGCAGGGTTCTTCTGCAGCTTGGAAGAATATGAAAAGGATTCAGGGAGCAACTCGGGGGTAGGACATCCACTTCATCATCTGACAGGAACCACAGTCGTCGCATGAAGACGAAGCGGCAGCGTGCAGCTGCTTGGACGTCGCAGCAGGCTGGTTTTTTTGTGTGTCAGCAAAGTTCAGCTGAGCTCAGTTTGTTAGTTTAGTTGTCCTGGAAAATTAATGCCATTTCTGCACTTTATCACTAAAAATATGACTTAGTTTATGATATAAGGGTTAAAATTTTATTTGATGTTAAAGCATGGAAAAAATAACCTGAAGAACAAGTCTAAAATAAAATAAGTCATTTTTCTTCAGAAACAACTTGAATTTACAGTTCGGCCTTTAAACGGATTATTGGATATGTACAGCTTGTGTGAGGACTCACTTCATAATAAATAAAAATAAAACAAGAGTGATGAGGAAGATCATGGGGCTGAAGAAAAGAGGAAGATGTTTTTGGGTCCTAAGTAAGTGAGATTTTATGGAGGATTTTAACATTTTCAGGGTGGATTGTTCCTCAAAAGTTATCGACTCAGAAGTAGAAATTATATATAAAAATTGTAATTTCTTAGTATTTTTTTTAATGAATCTTTTTATTACAGAAGAAATGGAACTTGTTTGTTTCAGTGATCAGAGGTTTCTGATTGGCTGGATATTGATCTGCTGTTTTTGTTTACTTTATTTTGGACGAGTGCAGACTTTGGCCTGCAGGGGGCGCTGTCGCCTTGGTCTTCTTATCCTCCTATTGAGCTCTTGACTTCTGGTTTATTCACTCATCTTCTGTAGCCTCTTCAGTCCTGTTTATGTTAATGGGGGGGTTGGGATCAGTCCACGAGATGGAGAAGTTCCTGGACAGGTCCATCACAGAACCACACGGAGACAACAAAGACAATAACCATGCACGCTCACACTTACTCCTATAGCCAAATTAAAATCCTAACATAGATTTTTGGACTGTGGAGGGAAGCTGGAGCTCCAGGGTAGAGCCCAAGCAAACTCAGGGAGTAAACGTAAACTCCAAACAAAAGTGCTCCAGCTGGGAGTTGAACCAGGAACCTTCTTGCAGTGAAACAAGAGTGCTGACCCCTCCTGACTCACTGTCTTTTACAAATATAAATAATCAAGCGGCTTCTGAGTCCTTCGACCCTGAACGGTTCCTCTAAATCGTTACCTTTCACTGTCCTGATTCATGACCTCTGTGTGATTGGAGACGTGATTGATTTTCTCCAGGAAATCAAACTAGGTGAGATCAGGATCCACGGGCCTGACCTCCGACCCGCCCTCCTGCTTTCTTTTCCTCCTCTTGATCCTCTTTGTGGAATTTAAACAGATCAAAAACAGATAAATTGTTCTTTAATGGAGACAACAGCTGTGACCACACACACATTAACACACATGCGACCCCCCCCACCTCCCACAGCCTCCCCTGGGAACTTCCTCTGTGACCGCCTCCCAGGAGAGAGAGCTTCAAACCCAACCGCTCATTATTCATTCAGCTGTTGGGCACAGGCCTGCAGCTGCTCTGATTGGTCGCTGCAGGTCAGGTGATCATGGGTGGCCGCCTTACAATGATGTCTGAGTTTAAAAATGTTAAGGGCACACCGCAGAGCCGAGTTCAGAAATCAGAGCTGTGGAAGTGATCAGTCAGTCAGTTAATCGATCAGCTGGGTGACGATTACTGATGTGTTTGTTTTAGTGTTGTCAGCATGTAAACTGCAGAAGGATAAAATACTCCAGAAAAGGCAAAGATTTGATCAGTTTTTTATGAAGAGAGCTGACAGTTGAACTGGATGAGGAGATAAAACCATTTTATCCCATTTAATGCAGATTACTTTCAGCTTTATAGGTGTGAAAGGAGAAGTAGCTCTGGTCACATGATACCTCCAAATATAATGTACTAAATCCACCTGACACAAAAATAAATAAATAAATAAATCAGTCTGATGTCCAGCTTCAGCAGACATAAAACTCTGTGACCACATCTTCAAAAACATGTTGTGATGAAAGCATTTGTACGTCTGTGCTGGTGGCAGACAGCAGAGTTTCTGTACAAACATGTTTCTCAGTAGATGCCGTTGGAGCCCCGAAATATTGAACCGTCAGAGAGTACCAAGTCAGTGCTGATTAAAATAATCCCAATGAACGATAATAAGTTGGTTGGCTCGAAGTTTTCAGCAAATGTCATGAAAGACAAACCGTATAAACTCTTCATCATATAAAACAAAAGTCATATAAAAATGTGTTTGCAGTGATTATGACAGAAAATCAAGCGATTACTTTCCTGTTTCCACAAATCAAAATTCACAACGATAAATCAGACTTTAGTAGAAGCATGCTGTGTGTTCAGGTGGGGGTTAAAAAGATAAATCTGCACATGATAATGCCAAACTGTGTTAGGAAAAGACTGTAAGTTCATTTCAAACTGAAAATACTTCAATCGGTTCAGAAATACCAGTTCAAGATTCGCTTTCATCTGTGTGTCAGCGCGGGTGGGTGAGGGTTCACGTCGCTTTGTGTTTGAGTTCTTCTGAAAAATTTAAACTCTTTGATCTAAAAGCCTTTTTGGTTGTTATTTTTATAACACACACACACACACACACACACACACTTTGGTCACTGATGATCATCAAGATGAGCCACGTTCTCACGCAAACTACACACAGTCATTACATCACGAGATGGTGACACTTTAATGTTAAAGTACATGTCACTCAAAGTAACACCCTCCACTGTGTGTGTGTGTGTGTGTGATAGAGAGTGTGTAGATAATAAAGTATTTTTAGTTCTGTTGCTACGAGAGCTGCAGGACCACAAGCTGCAGATAACCCTCCTCCTCCTCTCCTGATGATGATGATGATGTCAGCCTTGCAGTCGCGGTGCAGGACCTTCAGGCTCCGGATCATCACGATGCTGCAGATCAGGATCAGATCGATCCCCCGACTGAGCTCCTGGGAGAGACCGTCTGACCCGAAACACCCGACAACCCGTAAGAGAGCAGCGGGAGCCAGTTTGAGTTTAGTCAGCTGATGACTGGACTTTTTTTTTTTTTTTTTTGTCTGAAACATCTTGAAATGCTTCAGTCACACAGATGAGGTTTTTTTTTTTTCCCAGTGGCTCCACCTGAGGCTGAGGTTGTCAGGTAGAGACATGCGACTTGGCCCAGTACCACAGACGGCACCACGGTTAGTTACTTTGACGAGCAGATGCAGAGAAACGCTGAGAAAAGGGGCAGGTAAGGAAAAGAGAGCTGAGACGAGGCAACAAAATGAGGAACGAGGCGAGGTTGAGAGGAATAAATGAGGTCGAGGCTTTGAACAGACGCTGTAGGGCTCTGAGTCACGCAGTTACCATCCCCCACCCCCACCCCACCCTCCACCCCCCACCATAATCCTCCCTGCTTCAACTGAGAACAAACTGTAACACTGACCTGGTACACCGGGGCCTCGGAGTGTGTGTTAATGTGTGCTCGTGTTAATAAAACATGTGATAACAGTACCCCCCCCTCACACACTCACACACTCACACACACATGCACAGACAAGCACACATGCAGAATAACTAAACTAGATGCATCACGCAGCCGGCGAGCAAGCATGATGAAACAGAAAGGGAGAGAGAGAATCAGCGTAAATAATTTACTGGATTCTGATGTGAACACGAATCAGCCGCCGCCGTCTGTCAGCAAATGACCCTGTTAAGGCACATATACGTCGACACACCAGAACCTCAAAGCTGAAGGGCCAGGAGCCCCAAAACTTGTCATCGCAGACCTCATCATACTATATTTCTACTGTCTTATCGTCAAAACCATCAACCAGAAGCTACTACTGGTTTCAGCATCTTCGGTTGTAACTCTCTCCAGTTTCCCAGTTTTCTGACAGTGAATATAAGATTGAAATCATTGCTGAAATTTTGATCGCTGAGGGCTTAAATATTTATAGTTCAACTAACAAGGAGGAACATTCTGGGCTTAAATCAGTTCAAGATGGTAAAAAGTGTAAAGTTTAATTAAAGAACAAAAAAAAGTGAGTCTAAACAGTTTTGAGTGAAAATGGAAGATAAAAAAATAAACACACATCCTTCAGCAAAATGGGAATCAACCTACACCAAAGTAAATTAAGTTTTAAGCTTCTGGGAAGACATGAAAATATAACTCTACTTAGGTGATAGTGTGGATAGAGTCCCTGCAGACAAACCAAAGTCATTTTAAGCTTATAAGTGTACAGAAATTGTATAAAAAGGAGTGTCTCTTTCTGACTGCCGCCATCTTGTTGTAAATTAAACTTCTGGATGTTGGTTTAACTACAGTAAACAGATGCAGACAAACAAGAGTTTACGGCCTCTGCTTCTAACTATCATAAATATTTAAGTAATAGTCCAAATATACGGAAACAGAAGCTTGAACTCTCCTTCTGCTTCAAACTACAGCTCAGTTCCTGAAGAAGGTCCTCGAGTGATGAAGAACAACAGAACTACGCAAAGAGGAAGAAGAACTTCTCCCACACTACGCTGGAGTATCACTGAGTTATTTCGTTTGTCAGATCATCATTAAATCACGTCATGAACTCAAATACTGTCTCAACTCTGAAAGCATCACCTTCTCTTGTGTTTATGTTTTCCTTCAGCTTTACGTAGACGTCTGAACCACGTCAAAAAGACATCCGGTCCTCTTCATCCAAAGCGACTCTTTGCAGGAGACTTAAAAAAAGTTAGAGCCGAGTGTTTGAAATATTTACACGGTGTGGAAAATAAACTGAACAATAACCAAAGTCTGTATTTGTGAAGTTCACGAATGTTGCTGTTATTTAGCAGAAAAAGGAAAAAAAAAAGATTTGTCTTCTTAGTGTTACAGTCTGACTGTATTGGGTTGACATGAAAGGGTATTTAATTTATTATTGAAGTAACGTGAAATCCATTTTACCACTCCACAGACGACAGTAAAAAAAATATAAAATAATAATCTGCTGTGCCATCAGCAGCAGATCGAGGTTAAATATAAACCCACACATGCAGGCTTCTGCTGCTGCTCAACAGTAAGCACTTTACGTCTGCTTCATTGATCCTGTAAATTTGTCACAGAGAGATGAAACAGTGGAGAAAACACAGAAGAGGTTTCATTAAAGCTGGCTGTTCCCTTCGGGTGGTTCCGGTTTTCAGTCGGTCCTACAGGCAACTTCAGCACGCATAATGGCAGCAGATTACTCATCAAGAGATGCTCACACATGCATACATGATCACACACACACACACACACTGGTGTGTGTGGGTGAGTGTGTTGTGGAGGTGGAGCTGTGTAATGGAGCGATGCTGTTTGTCCTGCCCTACATCTGCTCAGCTCTTCACCACAGCTCTCTGACCCAATCTTTGTCTCTCTGGGTGAAACTGTGCCGTGATGATGTGGAGACAAGTCACGTTAGGGGAGCTCAATTTCATTATAGGTGCAAAAAAAAAAAAAAAAAAGAAAATTAAAATAACATACCCAAAGAGTTGATACAGATATAATAATTATCATGTACAAAAATGTCTTTACAATTAATCAATTGTGTGATTTTATTGACTCAGAGTAATTTTATTAATGAGCTCATCATCAAATTTTCTGAGAAATTGCCAGTTCCTGACGTAATCTCTTTTTCCTACTTGTCACCAGTGGGTATTAGCTCACTGGTGGGTGCTAGCTCACTGGTGGGTATTAGCTCACTGGTGGGTGCTAGCTGACTGGTGGGTGCTAGCTGACTGGTGGGTGCTAGCTCACTGAAGGGTGCTAGCTCACTGGTGGGTGCTAGCTCACTGGTGGGTATTAGCTCATTGGTGGGTGCTAGCTCACTGGTGGGTATTAGCTCATTGGTGGGTGCTAGCTGACTGGTGGGTGCTAGCTCACTGGTGGGTATTAGCTCATTGGTGGGTGCTAGCTGACTGGTGGGTGCTAGCTTACTGGTGGGTATTAGCTCACTGGTGGGTATTAGCTGATTGGCGAGTGCTAGCTGACTGGTGGGTGCTAGCTCACTCGTGAGTGCTAGCTTACTAGTGGGTATTAGCTCACTGAAGGGTGCTAGCTGACTGAAGGGTGGTAGCTCACTGGTAGGTGCTAGCTCACTGAAGGGTGCTAGCGTACAAGTGAGTCACTATTGTGTGACTTCTTTTTTTTTTCCTTTTTCAGTCCAGTATAGTGGCCTTATTTTTTCCTGCTGTCCCACAGCATTTGTCACAAGTCTCTAGTACATCTCAATCACCCTTGTCAGCCTCTTTTTCATCAGTCCTTAGATCTCTACTTGACTGCAGATCTCCATCTGACTCCAGATCCCTTTCATGTTTCAAAACAAGTTGCCTTCGATTTTTCTTTCTCTTTGTTGTTTGCTTTTCTGCCCAGCCCTCTCTGTACTTGCAGCACTTTCAGGGCTTTTGGGACTCACTGAAATGCTTCTTTTCCTCCTGTAAAATAACTGTGATCCTCTAAAAATACTGAATAATTTTTGCTGGTGCAGCTAACTTCCTCGTTATCTGGAGTAAGACACAAACTAGGATGGTCAATTTTCCGACCACTAGTTATTATGCACAGAAACTCATGTATAATGTACAGTGCAGCCTCAGGGCATCAACTGTCGATATTAGCAACTGAAATCACAAATACACTGTTTTTCTCAACGGATCCTACATGAATGTATCTGGTCTTCTTCCAGAAAATTTAGAATAAAAAAGTGTAAGACTTGTTTAATATTTTCTGCCTACCTTTTTACTCTTTTTTTTCATCTTATCACCTGTGTTAAAATACTTTTAGTATATCAATAAAACGACCATCTGTCCACCATTAGTTTGGTGTAAACCCATACAATGTACCTAGATCACTCAGATTTATCCCTTTTGACTGTCATAATAGCTAGCTTAGCATGACAGTTGCAGGCTAGCTTAGCTAGTTAGCCTAAAATGATGTGATTGAAAAGAGGATTTAATCCATTTATTTTCATTTATTCATATTCTCTTGACTTTGTTGTAGTTTTATTGACTTTTCCGTTGCCACACTTGGTAAAAAAGTATAGCTACATGCTGATTTTTTTCTCTTTTTTTAGCCTTTTTTTTTACTTTATTAAACAAACTCAGCTAATGTTCTCAGCTAATTAACAGACTCTGTTTTCCAAGAGTTTACACTGCTTTACGGCAAATAAATGACCAGCACACCACAGAAACTGACCAGCTACACGTGTAAATATAAACATGTAAAGCATACCTGTTTGCCATGTTTTGTCACACTTGTTAATGTCATTTGCAGGTTAGCAGTTTTGTCATGTGCACTTCTTTTATAATAATGTCATGATTTTAACAACTGAAATACAGCGTGGTTGATAAATTCCCATTGTAAACCAATTTTATTTGCTCATTTTCTTTCCATGTTTCTGTATCATTTCTCTTCTCCAATTATGCACTTCTGTAGCTACCACCACGACCATCAACAGGTGTCCCCAAACCCCACAGTTTTATCATGCTGTTCACACTCTATTGTCCATATTTTGTTTTTTTCTGCATTATTTTACATCTCTACCTGGTAGACAGTGCAAAACAACACACCAACACATTGAAAAGTCATTTGGGCTTATATTACACTTTGAAGACTGTTTTATTGAAACAAGAAAAAAAAATTCAGCCAGTGAGCTGGGAAGGAGTCCATCTGACTTATAAACTTTGTAAAAAACTGTCCATGTGTTGAAAGAACAATGACTCCAACATGTTTTCTGAGTTTGTAAGACAGAGCAGATGAGACTTCTCATCCCACCAGCAGTTTAGCTTATTTCAGATAGTAGGTTACAAAGATCTGGATACTCCACACAGAAAACCAGGAGGGTTTGTTATGGTGCAATTTACCCACAATGCATCGCGGTATACAGTAATTCAAATGACATCATTTAAAAACACCAACAAATAGATCTACAGTCAAGTAACGTCAGCAAAAAGAAAATAATAATAATAATAATAATAACTTGCTTTTCTATATTACCAGTGAATACAGCATTGGATTCTGCTCACAAAACCTGTTTTAATCAGCATTAAAATAAATAAAAATAAATACATTTATCCAACACCCTCTCATCAGCCTCACTCACAATACAAAGAATCTGTAATGTGATTTATTTCTTTCAATGTCAGTGCTTTCTTATGTATGCTTTCAATATTTATGGCAAATATGCCAAAAATGCTCAAACTGGGGGGAAAAAAAGTAAAACACTGAGACACCAGCATTCCTCAGATGCTGAGTAGAATAAATGTAAATATCAAACAATTATTCCATTAAATATCAAACCTTTTGTTGGCTGCAACCCAATGGACGAGTTTCTTAGTTCTGTTATTTGCATTTTTGTGAGAACTTTCTGTTTGAACGCTCGATTACTCAAACAATTGGAGCTGCATTACTAAACTAGTACATATTTATTTAGTACAGCTATTATATGTATAAGGTGAAAAAAGAAAAGGAAATTGGAGATCTTTTTAATTTGAGATTGGTGTAGTTTCAGTTCCAATTTGTTCTTCAGAAAAGTGAGATTAATTTTTGTGTATCTCCCAGCACTTCACACTTAAAAAACTAATTTAAAGGTCAAGTACGTATCACTGAAGGCAATATGTTTTAAGTTGTGTTGAATTGTGCAAAAATATGAATTGTGTCTCATTTGAAGTGTCATGACAAGGACAAATGTCATCATCCGCCTCTCCACAGGGGTACCCCAGGGCTTGATGTTTGGGCCCATTGTCTTTGCTACGTACGCCACCTCATTGGGGCAAGTGTCTGCTCACATCCCTCCTCATATCACTGCTATGCAGATGATACGCAACTATACCTGTTATTCCTGCCAGATGACCTCACAAACTCTGTACGAATCTCACCTTTGGATGGAAGAACATCACCTTCAACCTAACTTGTCTCAGACTGAATGCTGAGTCATCCCTGCACATTAATCCATCAACCACAATATCAAAGCTTGCAAAATCCAGGGTGACATAATCGATGGCCAGTCATCTTTCTTAGTTAGTTATTTAGCAGTAACCTAGATGGTACATATCAAACACTCAAACACAGAGTGGGTCTTTGGCTTATTTCACGGTCATCATTAGTTGCATTTGAGTGACAAAACCACGAAATCCTGACTTTTAAATGAACACTCTAGAGTTAAAACTTTCGATAGGGACCAAAACTGTTTTGAGTGACAAAAAAAATATGTTTGCACCAAAATGACAATTGATGTTAGCCCTAGTGGCAACAGACCTGCATCAAAATAAGTAACTATTTTAAGCCTCTACCAAGGCTCAAAAATGCAATTCTACTTAGGTGACAACGTCAACATGGTCTCTATTTACAAATCAAGATAATGTTAATAGGGAATGTGTACAAAAAGTGCATAAAAAGGACTGTTTGTACAAGAATCTCTGTCTGGTTGCTGCCTAGTTACTACTAATGTCATCCAAACTACTGTCAATCATCACAAAAGGATGAGAGTTAATGGTTTCTGCTTCAGTTGCCAATTTTATATATATTAGTACCGATCCAGTTCCTGGTAACAGAGGCTTTGAACTCCTTTTTTTTTTTGCACTCAAAACCGCTTAGTTTTGGTAGCTAACAGAAGTACACACAACTTACCTTTTAATGGTAGACATTGCGTTAACTCAGGAATATTCCTTTAAGTAAACAACCACAACATTTTGACTGTAGACAGATACTTTAACTAGCAAAATATTTTGCAATAAAATGTTTTAAAAGTGTCCAAGAGCAGCGACATCCCCAGGCAGAACAATGCTGAGGGAGGACATATGGCATCACTGTCAATGTCCTGAAGACAGGTCAAGACATCCCCTCAGATCTTGTCTCAGTGACTCAAGACTGTTATGTTAAATGTTATTTAATTGTCATATAGTTTTTAGGCCATCTAGCTGATATTTTATGAGTTGTGTAACTAGTTAAGCAATAAACAAAAGCTCCACAAGAGTGGCCATAACCAGTAACAGAAGAGTGAGTGGGGAGCAGTGGGAGAGGGAGGCCAAACAGGGTGCTTATGCTGCACACAGAAAACAGATGATTTAGGCTATTTAGAGTTTTTTGAGTCGAGGTCAGCGTGCCTGTTAAGTCTCATCTGTGTGACACATTTATTTGCTCATGTTCATGTGTCAGACAGAAACCCATCTGCAACGTATCATCTCAGTTTCTCATGACTGTGAGACATAAATGTCACCACCTGCTTCATGTCTGCAATCAACTTCACCCTCCGTTAGCAATGTATAAATGCAGTAATGCATGTTAATAATATTTACAATTCATCACAGTGACGCATATATTTTGTTACGTAAGACAACTGAGCATGACTAAATGAAAACCTACAATAAATTTGTAAATCCACAACATGTAAATGTAAGTGATTGTAAATGCAGTCAAAGGTGAGTTAATTTTTGTATATGTGCAGATTAAATGTCCTGTTTATTTAACCATCTTTCTTTTCTGTTTACTGTTTTTGAACTATATGTTTTTATTTTGTTGAAGTGAAATGTTTTTCTCACTGAGAGTGTTTGTTACAATTCCTTGATGAATGAATATTTTAATGAGGTTTGTATTCGTAAAAACAGTGAATTGCTGGTGGAAATTTAAAAAAAGGTTTCAGCCTCAAAGATCCAGCATTCGTTAGATTAGTACTGTGCAAATGAAATCCTACTGATTTCAAATTTTAAGATAAAATGCTACATATTCACAAATATGTTTAACCACACAGTAAAAACGTGGTAAAGTGATATTGTTGCAAAGGTATTCAGTCCTTAGTGCACAGTGTTTACAACGTGTCCGCCGCTCCGACTCAGCCACAAATCATGAACAAAGATAGTCTTTGTGTTCATTATTGCTTCTTCTCGTGTAAAACGTTAAACTCCCTGATTTTTGCTGTAGCCTGACAAAACTTTCTGCAATTTTAAAAATACCAAAAGTGAGCAGGGAAGACATTTTTTCCTTAGGACATATATAAAGAGCTACAACTAAACTGGGGTCCAATCATTTATAAGGTTGTTTTAAAATAAATGCCACACAAGAAGACTTAAACACACGTCAGTAAAATTTAAAAGAATCAGTGGAGGTACTGGAAGTCCATTTTTAGTATCTTTTAATTTTAAAAAGAAGGTAGGGTTTTTCAGTGTCTTAATGTTTTTTGTGATATTCAAAACATTTCGCATTGTACAAATGTTGACATCTTTGCTTGAGAAAAAAGGTGACTGTCTTTCTTTTAAAGCCTCAAACTTTTTTTTTTTTTTTTTTTGCAAAAAGGATCTTAAAAACCAACAGAGAGGCTTTTCGCTTCACTTTCAGCAAAAAGAGACGGAGAGAGAAAAAGACGTGCAGCACCGTTGTAGAAGGTGAAGGGGAGGGCCTCTCCGTTAAAACTGTATTTACTGAAATGAAAAGTGACGCATCTGCCGCACGGGCAGGCTTCCTCGAATAAACGGGCAGCACAACTAAGAGGGCTTGTTCGTGGTGACGGCATAGTGCACTCTGGAGGATTAGAGTCGGTAAACCTCCTGGGAAGAATTATATTACTGGTTTTAAAATAATCCACATTTACCGAGGTGGTCACGTGCACAGCACCGTCCCCAGATTAAAAGGTGAAAATCAGTTTCCAAGAGAATTAAAAACTCTCAAATTAAGCAAATCCTGTCGCTCTTTTTTTTTTTTTTTTTGTGCACAAGCATGCTGTAAAACAACGCGGTCTCCTCTGAGAACGTTGAGTAGACATCTGTACGTCCTCATCAAGGCGTCTCCGACTCGTCTTCATCCTCGGGCGATGTCGGCGAGGCCGGTGTGTCTTCTTCTTCTGCTGCCGCGGTCGCCGTGGGCAGTCCGGCCGCCGATGACGACGTCATCTTCTCGTACGTCCTCCTGCGCTGCCTCCTCAGTGTCTGGCTCTGCAGCTCCATCACCTCCTGCAGGACCTCCTGAGCTTCTTTCCAAGATGACACGGCCTCCTCCAGAAGACGCTCGGCCTCGGCACGGTTTCTCTCCACCTCGAGTTCCTCCTCTGTGAGCTGAGACGGAGGCCGATAAGAGAACGGGCTTTTGCCCTGCGAGGAATCACAGGAATCTGACACATTAGGGGAGTTTGGACTCTGAGAAGGAGACTGCTTTCTGCTCCCTTGATGGGGGGATTCGCTTTCTCCGGTCGGCGGTGAATCAGATCCTGTAACCTGAGAGGGGTCTGCTTCGTTGATGCGCGGCGGCGATTCAGGCGTCTTCTGTACAGGAGAGTCGCTCTGCTTGTTGGAAGAGGAGCTGGACGATCCCTTGAGTTTTGCTGAGTGGACTGCGTCCGAGCTCTTTGAGCGAGGAGAATCTGTCAAGTGATCTTTCAGTCGAGGAGAGTCGCCGGCTTTAGTTGCAGGAGACTGGGATCCTTTCGAGCGAGGAGAGTCGGTCCCTTTTGAGCGATTCCTCTTGGCTTTGGATCGAGGAGACTCCCTTCCTCTCATACGAGGAGAGTCTTTTCCCCGGAGACGAGGAGAGTCACTGCTTCTGCTCTTTGGAGATGCCGACGACCTGCTGAGGAGGATGAAAAACTGTTGAACCATGAACGGATTTAGCTTCATTTTAAATATCTGCTTGTTCGCTCGATCCTTCAACTCTTTTTGTGTTGTATTTGATCTTTTAGTGATCTTTTTGTGTTTCTACATTTACAAACTAGCCAATACTAGTTCGTTCCTGTTTTATTTTGAAAATCTGTGTCCCTGTGTTTAATTATAGTTACTTCCCTTGCACCTGTCTGCCCTGATTGTTTGCACCTGTGTCTCGTTAGTCATGCTTGTATATCTTGCCTTGTCTTTCCCTTCCTCTCTCCTGGGCAGTACTGTTTGTCTCCCAGGACGTAGTTTTTGCTTCTCAAGTTTTTGTTGGGCCCCTATTTGTGTTGCTCTTTTGTTATATTGGAGGATTTTTGCCGTCTTCACCTCCTGTGTTTGGGTCCTGCCCCAATCACTCCTACATCATGACATTATGGATTTAAATTATGTCATTTTAAGGGTCATATTTTCTCTCTCTTGTTGTGTTGCAAAACTGGCAAATAAACAGGATTTAAAACGGTCTGATAACACCTAAAAACTGAGCTTTAAGAAACATAATCTGATAAAACATGTATGATTAACTGAATTAATTTACAAAGACATGAGACCTAGAAGGGGTCGGTGTTTCAGGTTATTGAGTCATAGCAACCAATTTTCCCAACATCCCATGCAGACTATTTATTTATTTAGCTGCAAAGTAAATCTATAGTGTGTGTGTGTGTGT
>JAOWBL010000003.1:1389864-1401788 GCA_028564865.1 Zenarchopterus dispar
AAACACAAAAACACTTAATCCCACCAAACAACTGTGGATACAAGAAACTGGAAGTTGTTAAAGTACTGATTTATTTTAGCTGTGTTGTTCTTGTTTGTCAGACTATTTAACATGTCTTAAAACTGTTGCATGTTGAATGCCATAATTAGTAAACTCCAAAAACTATTTTGAAGACCAAATAATTGCTTTGGCAAATTACCATATGCCTGCTTTCTTAACATTTAACTAGACATCTCTTTGTTGCACAAATTTCATTTTTATTGATCATAAAGTTTAAGTGTGTAATTTTTTTTACTTTTACAGTTTTTGAGATAAAACACTGACTTGATTAACACAGAAAATAAACATTAATGTATCTGTTATACTTTCAGGATCGATAGATCGAGAGAAGACGTGATAAAAATGTATTTCTCACACAAACACAGCAGTTACAATCAATTCATTACTGCCGGAGTGTTTACGTAATCAGTTGCTTGGCGCTGATTGGTCTCTGGTTACCTAGCAACAGCTGGAGAGGCGCTGCTATGGCTCCTACATGGCAGTACGGGTCTGAGGAGCTCACCTCTCCGGGTCAGTCGGACCACCGGGCTCAGCACGGCCTCCAGCAGCCGTCTCTGCCGCTCCACCTTCCGCCGGTACTCCTCCACTTCCCGCTCCAGCAGCCCGACGACTCGCTGCGCAGCCGCCGCCAGCCGCTCGGTGAGCAGCAGCCGCAGGAGCTGGAGCAGCCGAGCCGAAGCCCCGGGGCACCTGCGCTTCTCCAGCACTCCCAGGATCTCTTCTCCGACCCTGGTCAGCACCTCCGACACCGAGCCTGCCAGGGCCCGGAACCCGCAGGGCGACGGGGTTTCTGTTGTAGACATCCCGGTACTGACGGTACCGACTTCTCCGTCCAGGAGGAAGAAAAACAAGAAAACCAAGCTTGTCCCGGTCCCGGTTGACCAGCTCAAACCGACAGCAGTGAACGATGGAGTCTGCCTCCTGCTGGACTGGAAGACCAGAGATGGCGGTCCAGAAAGTAGTCAAGGTCTGAAATGTTACTGCTGCTATAAAAGTGTGTAATCCGAGAAATTATTGTTCTCAAGCACAACATCAATCACTTAAGTTCATAAAACAGTAGACACATGAAATAATCACAGACAAACACTAATTTTATTGAAGTTAATCTGTGTTCTGAAAGTTTGAGTGAAGTGGTATGAAAAAGTCGCAGAAAAGATGGCTAAATAATTGTCAGATAAAGACTGAAAACACAAGTTAACAACACGATAAAAGATCATAACCTTGTTATGATGAAGCATTGGAGGAAAAGCTAAGTTTTCAAATGACAAAAGAAAAAAAAATCAGAGGAGCCCTAATGCCATCTATGGAAACAGATAAATAAAAAACATATCCACCATTTTTATCCACTATAGAAATAATAAATACTTCCCAAGGTATTTTTACTTAACCCTTCAAAGCTTGACATATGAAATAACACAGAGAAAATACTGTTTTTAAGTGTTTAATTACATACTGAAATTAAATTATCACCCTCATCTGGTCTTTAACAGCTTCTAAATAATATTTCTGCATTGTTACAAATGCATTGGGCTCTCAATATCAGTTTTTGCTCTGCAGCTTATCCCTGATGTCTTCAGGACAAAGGCAGCAGTTTACCAATTCATTGTGGGGATACAAAATATATTTTACATTCCTATTTATTTTCTTTTTTTTTTAAGAAATATCAAATTAGTTTCTGTTCAATCAACTTAATTGTGCAAATTGTGTAAAAATGTGGCCACATTCAACTAAAATGATGACATGTAGACTGTGAAGTGATTTACTTGTAGTTCCACTTCTAGCCAGAAGAGGGCTGTGTCGAGTACGGTGTAGTGGGACAGAGCGGAGGTAACTGGAGGTCGGAGACGAAGAAGATTATGGCGGGACTGTTAGCGTGTTACTTGGTTGAAAGTTTGTAATAGACGTTCCTAAATTAATCCAATGGATCAGTGGACTTCATGACATGGTGTCAGAAGCGGCGACTTTACCTGCGTGAGGAGGGAGAAGAATTAAAACAACAAAATGGCCAAGTTCAGCGCACCGGAGCCGTTTGGTTTCTCTCAGCCGCCACCGTGGCTAGCAGCGTTTCTCCAGGTGTTGTCTGCTAAACTAAATTCTTCAGAGTAGTCACAAATGCAAATAAAGAACTGGATGTTTTTGGTGACATCGGACTGTTAAATTGCTCTCCAGTGAAAAAAGAGCTTCAGCCTCATGCTAGCATTTCCACTCCTCCACGTATTCCTTCCCATTACTGCCCCCTGTGGAAGAGGAGTTGAAACGGATGAGGTCGTTAGGCATCATTGAGGAAGTTGAAGAGGCAACTGACTGGTGTGCTCCCATGGTACCTGTTTTAAAGAAGGACAAGAGGGTGAGGATATGTGTTGATCTAACCAAGCTTAACAAAGCGGTGAAGCGTGAAAGATTTGTGTTGCCGACACTGGAGGAGATCGTACCCAAACTATCAGAAGCCACACTTTGGCTCCTGAAAAAGTCCAAGAAAAGATAAGCTCGTTGTTAAAGGACCTGGCTGGAACCGTAGTAGTGATGGATGACATTCTAGTCTTTGGAAAAGACCAAGAGGAACATGACCAGAACTTGAAAGCTGTCATGCAGACCATCAGGGCTTCAGGTCTGAAACTGAACAAAACAAAGTGTCAGTTTGGAAAGGCAGACATAAAGTACATCGGACACAACATAAGGAAAAATAGTGTCAGGCCAAAACCTGAAAAAGTCAGCCATCACTGAAATGCCACGTCCTACAAACATCAGAGCTACCTCAGGCAGTCAGTATGATCATCAGGGAAATTTCTGCCTGATCTCTCATCTATCATGCACCCAATCAACAGTCTCCTGAAACAGGACACAGCTTGGACATAGGGAGATCCACAAGAGGAAGCCTTCCAAAAAGTCAAGGCGATGTTAACCTCAGCACCTGTTCTTGCATATTATGATGCTAACAAAACAACAGTGGTTAACACAGATGCTAGCAGCTTCAGTCTGGGGGCTGCCTTATATCAGGGGTATAAAGGAGGACTCAGATCAGTGGTCTACTGCTCCAGAACTTTGACTGAGATTGAACAAAGGTATTCACAAATCGAAAAGGAATGCCTTGCCAACATGTGGACATGTGAAAGATTTTCAAGATACCTGCAGGATATGGAAAAGTTCAATCTTCAAACCGACCACAAGCCACTTGTTCCATTGACAGACTCATATGACTTGGACAAAGCACCAGTGAGGTGTCAAAAACCCTTGATGAGATTGATGAAATCAATGCTGAACCATGCCATGTTCCAGGAAAACAACTTGTTGTGGCTGACACACTGTCAAGAAACCCCCTGCCCAACAGCAGTGGATCTGACATGGAGGATGATGTCAGAGCTTATGTCCAAGGAGTGATGGAGACAAGACCAGCTTACAATTTTAAACACACATCTAGTCCACACTATCCACGGGCTAATGCTGCTAAACATATCCTGTGTCAACCTGATCCACATTTGGCTCTTTTAAGTTACAGAGCTACTGGACAACAGTTCCAACCTTATCGAAACATCTGTCTCCAACCTGCAACAAAGGGGACCTTGGCTGGGAGACTTAGGCCTCCTGTCGGGTTCAGAGACTACGTTACTACTTAATGCTCTGGATCTGAATAGGAGACTTTCCCCATGTTCAGCTGTATGTTAAAAAAAGAAAAAGGGGAAAGAGAAGGAAGAATGTTTATGTTCTCTATATTTAGATTTGTTAAAGTTATAGAAATATTGTTTGTTTGCAAGAGGAATTTGTAAAAGGGAAAAGAGTTAAAAGGTGGAGATGTGATGCGATTTACTTGTAGTTCCACTCCAAGCCAGAAGAGGGCTGTGTGGAGTACGGTGTAGTGGGACAGAGTGGAAGAAGGTTATGGGAGGACTGTTAGTGTGTTACTGGGTTGAAAGTTTGTAATAAATGTTCCTAAATTAATCCAATGGGTCAGTGGACTTCATGACAAAGACTAACCAAAGTCTTTAACTTTAAAAGAATAAGGTCAGAATTTAGAATTAAAAAAACAGAATAATCTTAAGTTAAAAAAAACAAACAAACCAAAAGCTGAAAGCAAAATTAAATTACTTGTGAATTAGGTAAAGCTATCTTGTAGTTGTTAGAAAAAGAGTTTCTGTGAGCCTTTTAGTTCTCCGTGCTGCAAAGTATCTGAGGTGTGAAGTTGATGATTAGTGAAACTAAACACTTAAATCATTGATATTTTCAATTCACAGACCAACACACGTCTCCAGACGTGGTCTACAGCGGGAGATATCCTGAGTAGAAGCTGTCTGATCTTTGTGGCTCTGCACTTTTGTCCAGTTCGGGTCCAGCGTCCTCCCTGTTGGCCGCGTGTACTTTGAGGTGTCCGTTGAGTGATCGTTTGGCCTGGAAGCTCTTCCCACAGACCCTGCAGCTGTACGGTTTCTCTCCCGTGTGAATCAGAATGTGTCTTTTCAGGTCTACCTCCTGCATGAAGCCCTTTCCACAGACCTGACACAAGAAGCGCCTCTCCTTGTTGTGGAAGCGGACGTGAGTGTCCAGAGTCTGTTTCTGGGTGAAACCTTTGCCGCAGAGGCTGCAGGAGAACGCTCGCTCCCCTGTGTGGATCTTCAAGTGCATCTTCAGGTTGCCACTCTGGTTGAAAGCTTTTCCGCAGTGGCTGCAAATAAAGGGTTTCTCTCCCGTGTGAATCCTCATGTGCATCAGCAGCGCGGACTGACCCGGGAACGACTTCCCGCAGGTGTCACAGGTGCTGCTGGCGTCTTGGTGGGAATGCAGGTGAGCGGTGAGGGTGTCGACGGACTCGTACTGATCTCCACAAACTCCACAGCAGCTCATCGGATCCTGCAGGTGAGTCTTTGCATGTCTCACGAGGAGGATCTTTCGATCAAAGCTTTTCCCGCACACTTTGCAGCTGTGGGACAGTGGCAGGGTGCGGGACCTCTTTGGTGTGCGAGTGCCGTCCTTCTCATGATCTTCCATGTGTTTCCGCAGTCTGTGCTGCTTGGTGAAGCCCCGATTGCAGATGGTGCAGGCGTGCACCATCTCTCCGGTGTGCTCCTTCATGTGACGCTCTAAGGAGGTCGTGTGACTGAAGGCCCGCGGGCACTCTTTACATTTGAAAGGTTTTTCTGGAGCGTGGACATGCAGGTGAGATGTCAGGTGGCCCTTCTGGCTGAACTTTTTGCCACAGATTTGGCAGGTGTATGGCTTCTCTCCAGTATGGAGGCGGGTGTGTAGCTCCTGTGCCAGGATGGAGTGGAAGGTCTTCCCACAGAAGGAGCATGTTTTGCTGTTTTTCTGGTGAAACTGCAGGTGATCCTTTAAACTGTCAGCTGAGCTTGAAATCTCGCCACAGTAGCCACAGCGGTTGTCCCGGTTGCTAGCGCAAACATTCAGGACATGTTTTAACAAGTAGCCTTTCCCCTGCAGAGTGCGTCTACACACGAAGCAGTTGAAGGTCTGAGTTGGGCCCGAGCGCTTTCGTTTTTTCTTGGGGTTAACTGCTGAAAGGGTCGGCCTTCCTCGCTTCTTTTTCCTAACGTATCTGAGATTCTGACTCAGCTGAGTCCAGTCATTATCTGGATCTTCATCGCTGCTTGCAGAGACGGGTGGGTAGTAAGACAGTGAGGGGGAGCAAGGCACTGATGAGAAGGAAGATCTGCTGATGTTGTTTTCAGGGTCAGACTGGGTCAGGTGTACTGGATCTATCGTGAGCTGGAGGTTCATGTTATTCAGGGACATCACCTGCAGAGATTCTGGAGACAGAAATTAGAAAATCTGTGACGTGATCAACAAAACTACAGAAAAGAGCTAAGATGAACAAACTTCACTTTTAAAGTTTCACATATTATATAAAGTGATTTATATAATCATTTATATAAAAGGCTGCTGAGCTGAGGATCTTTAGAAGTCAGATCTTTTTTTTTTTCTTTAAACTAAAAGAACAAAAACTCTGAATCTTCCATTTCTGACAATAAATGACAATAAAACTGCAGGACTTTTATTTCAGGATATTCAATAATATTTTTTTGTTGTTTTCAAAAACTATTTTAAAATTTAAACCGCTAAATCTGTTAGTTTCCAATGAAGGTAATTTACAGATTTTATTAATGAAATAATCATTACTACATATGTTCTTACAACCAGCTGAAGAAACATCTCTGAAGCACATAAAGAAATTCAGTTACTTGATAGTTTTCTTTCTAAATTTCAAATCCAAACATTAGAGATTGACAGATACTGCAGAACTTCAGACTTAAATATAATATGTGTGTGTGTGTGTATATATATATATATATATATATATATATATATTACAGAAAACTGCCACCTTATTTTTTTATGTTGATGGGACCCATTCCTTTTTCCTCACTGAAAATGCACATATATAACACTTACCATAGTTAGGTATGGCAGATAAAAGTAGAAATGTAGGAAAGAACTGTCATAAATTCACAGTATTAATATTTGAGTCCACATCTGATGCTTTATTTACCTCTGTCTCCAGCCTCCTGTTCATCTTCTGCCACCTCTCCACTGCGACTAGTGAAGCTTTTATTTTGAAGCTGAGCGGAAACGTGAACAGCTGACTGCGTTCTCGCTCCGGTGTGTTCAGCGTGCGGACGCAGCAGGGACTCGTCTGCTCTGTGCAGCCTGATTTCGGGCTTCAGCACGGCGTCGAGCAGCTTCTCCTGGCGGCGGATCTGCTCCTGTGACCTCCGTATTCTGTCCTCGTAGTCCGCCAAGGCGTCCTCCAACAGACGGACGACCTCCTCCGCAACGGCCGCTAGCCGCTCAGTGAGCAGCGCTCTCAGCGCGTGTAGTTTCGCTGTTTCTTTTCCTTTTTTCACCTGCAGCAGAATATCTTCCGCCGCGGCAATGATCCGTTCACTCACCGACACCCGCAGCTGCCGCATGAGACACATCGTACTGCTCTCTGAACGGTCTGAATATCCACGACAATAAAAACAAGCAGGGGGATAAACACACTTCAAATTTAGTGTAGACGCCGCTCTATCGCGACACCAGCGTACAGCGACCCCTGCTGGACGGGAGGGATCGGTGCATTCGTTTTCCCTGCACGCACTCCCCATTGATTAAAATAATAATGATTATAATTTTACATATCGAAGTAAAGTGCGACTGATAAAATTGGTGCTGAAATAGGACCATGAAAATTAATAGTTTAAAACTGATTCTATAGACAGCACAAGGTTTAATTATGACCCTAATTTGGAGACATATCTCATAGATTTTAGTCAAAAGACTATATACTGGCAATATTCATCAAACCCCTCTTTTCACTTAAGATGGAAGCTTTAAAAACAATAAAGATGATGTGTCAAGTTACTAGACCAATATGGAAAACAAGCAAAATCTCACCCAGGACTTTTTTTTTTAACTTCTGCCTTCAGGCAGGAATAATCTGATCAATAAAATCCAGAATAAACAGGTTGAAGCAGTTTTTATCCCCAAGCAATCACTATACTTAACACACAAAAACATTAAACAAAAAACAAATTTACAAATTGTACATTTAAAGTTCAAATTCAGCAGCCACCCCAGGTCCAGAAGGCAAGACAAAAGTTCCTTCTCTGGCTCTTTTTTCCTGCCATCTTATCCCTCATATTATTATTTTAACATCTTTAATAATGTTTTATCAGTGATGGGGATTATGGGTGGAGGAATACGGGGTGAGAGTGACTGTTTTTACTTTTAGGCACTTTGTGCTGCATTTTACGGCACAAAAAGTGGTATATAAATAAAGTTTGATTTAATGCTCCTGAAAAATCTGTCAGAAATGCATCTTAAGACTTTAATGCTCAGATAAGATAAACAAAGTCAGAGTGGAAACTGTTTATGTGGACAAATTAAGATTTTTAAATTTTCTTTAAGATCATATGTCCCACATTTTCCAGAATAACACCCTTTTTACATGACTTTAGTTTAAGATAATTTTTTAAAAAAATTCTACTATTCATGAAAAATGCCTCAAGTTGTGGAGGATTTTATGAAAAAATATAAACTTTTTTTTTTCAGATTACAGTAAGAGAAACAAATAACTATGGTTTTACTATCACTGCTCAGCCCCACGACAAATAATGTGAGAGAGAAAAAAACAGCCCATGTTTTATTAGTCTCCTCTAATACTTATGAATAATATTGCAATATTTTTATTTCATTTAACAATTTCACAAACTTGTTTTTCTTTTTTGTGGTTATATCTGTTACAGGGAGTGGTTTAGATGTGAGCAGCAGCAGTAACAAAGCTTTATCATCTATAAACAGCGTTATCAGAAAAAAGGGGAACCTCCATGACAGAATCAGTTTAATTCAGAGGACTTTGTTTTATTAGTTTAGATTTTTATTTTGACATGGCAGTACACATGAAACCATCAACTGTTCAGTTTGAGAGCTCTGATGGACATTATCTGTTTTACGTTTCAATAAAGACAGTAAAATAAAACAGACATTTGAAAGAAATGTACAATGAACCACAAATAATTCAGAAAGATCAGTAAGTGTACTATAAGACGTTAAAGTTCTCATTGTATTTTTTAAATCAGTTGCAAGATGAAGCTGATTTTCTGTATCTCATCACTGCAAGAGGTGTAAAGATTTAAACTGATGAATAAATCTCAACTGTAGCGAAGTCACTTTCACCACTAAGACAGTTTTTTCAGCACTACAGACAACAGTTACTTTTTTTATCCATGATCTTATTTCATTGACTGATTGTTCAATTATCAAATGTGATTTAAAATAAACCTAAAAACATCTTCAATTCATAAAGTTCAAAACATCTTCAGATCATGTAAATTTTCAGAAAATCCAAATTATTCAGTTTGCCATTGTTTCAATTTGTTTATAATTAATGCAATTTGGCAATCAGAAGTCTGAGAATACCTGAAAATATCTTAATTAAAATTATTTTCTGAGTTTTTCCAAACTCTAGAAAATTATTTTAGTGTAATGATGCTTTCATTTTGTGAACGTAAAGTCCCCTTGTCATATTTTGAGTCCATCCTGGATGCTCTAGGACATTCAGAAAGTTCTGCCTCCACATCAGACGCTTGTTTAGAACCAGAAATGTGAACCTGAAGCTTTTCTGAGATCTTGTCACATTAATGAGTTTAACTGTCATTTGGTGGCTTGAATAATCTCTCTTTTAAATCCAGTGTACTTGTTTCAACACGTGTTGGTCAAAACAAGTCTGATAAAGAAAAGTCTGGAAGCTAACCCCACTTATCTTTCATAGATGTGACAGCTAACACGATGTGCATGGAAATGTTACTGTGGATCTGAACTGACGGAAGGAAACTCCAGGGTGAGATGTTCTCAGATGTCGTGACACAAGTTCAAATCAAGTCCAAGTTTATGGCCTGCAGGTCACAGCTGGATAAAGTTAGGGATAGCTCCTTCCTGTTGCTTTGAGTTGGAAGTCCCAGGTCCACCTTTGGTGCTCTGTTCTCCAACGTGGACCTTCATGTGCGAGTCTAAGGAGCGTTTCTCTTGATAGCTCTTCCCACAGGCCAAGCAGCTGAACGGTTTCTCACCAGTGTGAGTCAGCATATGTCTTTTCAGGTCAATCTTCTGAACGAAGCCTTTGCTGCAGTGCTGGCAGATGAATGCTTTGTCCTTCTTGTGAAACCTCTCGTGCGTCTCCAGCGAGATCTTCTGCCGAAACCTCTTTCCGCAGAGGCTGCATATGAATGGCTTCTCGCCTGTGTGGATTTTCATGTGAGAGTCCAGGTTGCCAATCTGTCTGAAGTTCTTATTGCAGACCTTGCAGGTATACGGCTTCTCCCCTGTGTGGATCCTCTTGTGAACGTCCAGATGCTGGCTCATCGTGAACTTCTTGCCACAGACCTCGCAGGGGTAAATCCTGGGTTTCCCTCCCGTGTGGCTCTTGATGTGCCTCTTCAGCACGGTGTTTTCAATGAAAGTCTTTCCGCAGAACTCGCAGATGTACGGCCTCTCGCCAGCGTGCAACTTCACGTGTCTTTCCAGAGAGCCTTTCCTGGGGAAGTCTTTACCGCAGTCTTTGCACCGGAATGGTTTTTGGCCGGTATGTGTCCTCATGTGGATCTCCATGTCTTTGAAGTTGACGCCACAGATTTCACAGATCCTGCTTGTTTCTCTGTGACTCTGGATGTGGAGCTGCACGCCCTCCAGAGACTCTGAGCCTTCACCACACACTCCACAGAGAAAGTCTGGCTCATTTAAATGCGTCTCTGCATGCAGGAGTAAGTTGCCTTTATTGTGAAAAGAGTTCCCACAAACCTTGCAGGAGTGAGAAGGTGTCAGACTTGGTTTCCTACGTTTGCTCCTCTTGATCAGCTGGTCATCGGACTTGTGGCTGCGGGTGTGTTGCCTCAGATCTGTGCTCGTTGAGAAGCCATTTCCGCAGACTTTGCAGCTGAATGGCATCTGCTCTTCATGGGACTTCACATGCTGCTCCAGACAGTTTGTTTGACTGGACTCTTTGCAGCAGACAGTGCATGCGCATGGTTTCCCCACTCTGTGGGTCCTTACGTGAGTCCCCATGTTGGATCTGAAGGGCTTCTCACCTGTGTGCAGCCTCAGGTGTGTCTCCAGAGCTCGAATCGATGGAAAGTTCTTTCTGCAGACATCGCAGGTCCTGCTGCTGTTGCGATGAGTTTGGAGATGCTGTCGCAGATCATCACTAGACTCCAAACTTTCACCACACACACCACAAAGACACTTGTCATCATTTGAGTGTTTCTCCACATGTTTAACCAAAAAGCCTTTCCTGTCAAACGATTTCCCACACACTCTGCAGCAGTGAGAAGTTGCTTCTTCTACATCATTCTCGTCCTCTTTTTCCTCTTCCGATGGATCACCTGGAGATGCTGACTGCAGGTCCAGCTCTGAGGTCATCTCTGGTTCGAAGGAGGTTATGGACAGAGCTTCCTTCAGTTGTTTGTCCAATGAGACGTCCTGCTCAAGACGTTTGTCATCAGAGAGAGTTTTAACGCCAACTGAACAACAAAAGTCTGCAGAGAAAACACAACAGATTAATTCACTCATTACTGCCTACAATGCTGACAGACACAAGAGCCACAAGAGATTAAAAGTTGATAAGAACATCATTGTTCTTTTTTTTTTAATAGCCAACATTATAAATATTGATGAGATGTTTCCTCAGCCCCAAAAAAGAAAAATAAAACTCAAAACTTCAGCCAGAGAACTGCCAAAGCAGTTTCTCTCCTCAGGCTGTGAGCCTACTTAATTTACTTTATTGTGTTTAAGTGAGTAGTATAAAGGGGACTGCCACTCCAATTCTGCTGCAAAGCATCTGGCTGCATAATAATACCTGAATGAAACTTGATTCTGTACATTATTCATCTTCAATGTCATTCTGAAACTGAAGCTAAATTTAAAAAAAAAATTTTAATTTAGCAGTGAAGGCAGACCTATTTTAAGAACATGTGAGAAAATATGACACTACATAAAACATGATTAATCTTGAATCAATGCATTTTGGCTTGTGGCCTTCGACTGGGTTAGATGTTGCTTAAACATTGCTTTAACTTAAAATATGTTGCTGGTATCTTGACCTCTTAAAACGTCTTAGTTCTCCATGTTCCTTGTAAGTAGATGAAGCCTTGCCAGACATGTTTTGACACCCACAACAGGACACCAGACCACCACAGGATGAACAAGTAATATGATTAAAAGGAACCGTAATTAGTCTTTGATGATTTTAAACTGCCTGTAGGTGTGAGGGTGAACTGGTTGTTTGTCTTTATTTGACCCTGCAATGGACCTTATGACCTGTACCAGGGTGTACCCCTGCCTTTTGACTGTAATGAGCTGGCATAGGTAACAGCAGACCCCCA
>JAOWBL010000003.1:1408803-1438681 GCA_028564865.1 Zenarchopterus dispar
CAAAATATGTGAGACATACAGAAAACTTAAAACAGATTATTTTGTTAACAGGCTTCCTCGCTAGTCATTGATGTGGAAACACATTTACATGTATTTAATAAAATAATTCTTATTTTAAGAGCCAGATAATAGATGTGTTAAAAGCAGACACATACATTCAAAAATAAAGATGTGACCAAGTGGCACAAACTGAAACTGAACTACTGTGCTTCCTGATGTTTTATATTTCCTTTCTGCTGCTGCGCTACAGAAAGGATCCAACTATGGCTCTCTGATGACCATGGAGGGAAACGTTCAAATCTACACCAAGACCGGATACTACAAGGTCTGTGTCACCTTGACTTCGACTGACAAACGTTATCAGGAGGATCACATGTTGCTGTGAAGGATGAGAATAAGAAAGGGTCATGTGTAAAGAGGAAACCTTGCTGATTTTGTCGTCCCCAGGGAAATCTATCAGCAATCAAGTATATCAACAAGAAGCGCATCGAGCTGACGAGGAAGGTCCTCTTCGAACTGAAACACGTAAGAAGCGTCCATCTTCATGCTGCTCTTCCTTCTGAGCATCCAGCTTCTTTGACCGCTGACCATCTGAGTTCAGGTTTACCGTCTTGCTTCTTCGGAGAGATTTGAACCTGCAACCTCTGTGTTTTTTCAGATGCGAGATGTTCAAAATGAACACCTGACACGCTTCATTGGTGCATGTATTGACCCACCAAACATGTGCATCATCACTGAGTATTGTCCTCGAGGCAGCCTTCAGGTACGTCACAACCAACCCTGTCCACCATAGTTATCCCTGTGTGAGCTATTGATCATCAATACCCTTGTATTAACAATATATTCTTCCAAGAACAACCAGCATGTCGTTAATACCCCTCTATACCTGTGTATTAGTCATCAATGTCCAGTAGTCTACCAACAAATTAAAGAACTGTGTTACTCCCACGTACCCTGTATGTCCCTGTCAGTCATAAGAACTCCTGTTTCAACAATCAATACTGCTTTATGATTTATTTTTAGCCTTTTGTCAACAATTGATACCTCTTTATCAGATATCAATACTTACCTGTTCAGTGATTCTTTGGTACCTCTCAGTCAACCATTATTATCCCTTCCTCATCTATCAATACCATACGATTAATCTCTAATATCCTTTTATGAAATACCATTGCCCCCCCAATCAGTCATCGTTACACTTCTGTCAGATATCAATCAATACCTTTCTATCAGGTGTCAGTACCCCTAATGCTGCTCTTTGACCCTTTCGCTCACATATCTTGATTCATGAGCTTCAGGTACAAATCCAGATGTCCTCTAACGCTTCTTCATATATCGGATCTTCTCCCGCCTCTCACTTACAGTTATCTGTAAGCACTGTAACCTAGCAACCTCCGGGCACGGTAACCTAGCAACATGAAGAGGTATGTCAGCCTGCAGTAGGCTGATGTGGGCTGAATGTAGTTTGGGTTGTTGCCAAATGACCACTGGATTTAAGTGCAGCGATGAGTTATTTTCTGCCCCTGAGAGGAGGAAGACGTTGTGAGCGCCGCGGAAGAACAGCTGTCAAAAAGAAAGGAAGTTGACGCTACTTTGGTACAGATGACGAACGTCATCGGCGGAGGCGGCGTTTTAACCTGGAGCAGACATGTTCCCATCACGAAGGAATACCCCAGAAGTGTTGGCATTTCATCATAGTGCACAAGTGTCCACATAACATTATAAAATGTTATAGCAGAGAAGAAATGTCTCCACGGCAACACTGAAGCAATGTCCTCTTAGTGTAGAAATACGAATAAAGTTAATGGTTCAGGATGGAGTCAGGGATTGATTTAAATCAGCGAAGGTCCTTACAAGTACAGTTAGACTAACTGAAGTGTATTTACTCCTCAGGACCTCATGGAGAGTGACAGCATCACTCTTGACTGGATGTTCAGATACTCTCTCATCATTGACATCGTCAAGGTAACAACCTTTCTCATCAGACTGTTGGTAGTCAGGGCAACTTCACCTGTCAGTCAAATACTGCAGTGTTTTGGGGTTTTTTTGTCATGTAATGCTTTTGATTTCTTATTCTCTTAATGTTCATCGTATAAACATACCACCCACCCCCCACCCCCACCACCACCCACCCCCCAAGGGAAAAAAAAAACAGAAAGAGAAAACTGACCAAACAATGAAACCAGACTGTCAAGCTGTACACTTACAGCCATTATATGCAAAACAAAGATTTTTTTTATAGTCCATATTTCTGATAAGTCTCTTTAATAGGTCCTAAATTAATTTAGACTTTTAACAACAGACAGTTACGCAGTTATCTAATTTGTCTATTTGTTTGTCTGCAGGGGATGGCATTCCTCCACAACAGTGTCATCGTCTCCCACGGTAACCTGAAATCGTCCAACTGTGTGGTGGACAGTCGCTTCGTCCTGAAGATCACGGACTACGGTCTGCAGAGTCTACGGACCAGCAGCTGCCATGAGGACACACACGCCTACTACGCACGTATGACACACACACTTACTGTCATTAAACCTGTACCAAACACGCATTCAACAGGCAAACAAATGCATCTCAGAGTCAACCGTAATTCACTTCAGTTCGAGGTTCTCTTCTGCATTATTTGGCAGGTAAGTTGTGGACTGCTCCTGAGCTACTGAGGACAGAGTGTCCTCCGTCCTGTGGGACCCAGAAGGGGGACATCTACAGCTTCGGCGTCATCCTGCAGGAGCTGGCTCTGCTGAAAGGAGTCTTCTACCTCGACACGCACACCCTCACTCCTAAAGGTCAGCGCTGTGGACATGAGGACAGCAGACTTTTCTAAAATGTCTGGTTCTTACAGCTCTATAGATGATGGTAACTTCTCCTCCTCTTACAAGATGTTTCGCATGTTTTTAAGGGTTTTGAGTTTGCTTTCTACGTCAAAGCTGCTTTATCAAGCGCTGCTGGGCTCTAAATTCACATTTCACATGTAACAGAAGATGTCTGTGTAGCAGATCTGGATCTGGAGGGGAAAATCTGGAGCAGTTATTAATAAAACGGCCTGATAACCAGGAACTGAGATAAAAATGATCCTGAAAGTGTGTGAAAACACAAACAGAAGCAACTTGGAAGGTTTCCTGCTCCAAATTCATCCAAGAATTGTGTTTGAACTATAAAGCAAGCAAGCAGTGCCCTCCAGTGGACGCTGTGGGTTTCCAGAGAGGTAACAAATTGAATTTAAGCAAATGGTAAATGGAAACCCAGCAAACAAACATAAGAGATTGACATGTCATCAGTCCATCAAAGGGTCAAACAACATAAACAAGATAAACAACCATACACAGTGGTGGTTAGTTTTAAATCCCCGGTGAAGCTAACGTGCATGTTTTTGGACTGTGGAGGGGTTTTCAGAGAAAACATGCGACTTCCACACAGGAAGGGATCCAAAGACTCAACCCAGGATCTGAACCGGAGGCCTCCAGCTACTGCACCATCATGCTGCCTCACAAGAGATCAATCATTTGACCTTAATAAACTGATCGGTTTCCAACAGGCGATGGTTAAATAAATCCTGCTGTTAGCTCTTTAATACCAGATCCTAAACATCGATTCGTTGCCTCACAGAGCGGACTGGGCATGGTCTTCATGAACTTTTCGACAAAGATATGAACATATAATAATTAATCACAGGTCAGAAACACCATAAACAAAATGCTCTGATGATCAGACAAGATGGGGTGAGCTTCTTTAAAGTGCTAATCTCGTATAGTTTAAGATCTTTCACGAGTTCATCTCATTAAGAGAGAATAATCTAAACCAACAAATGAAAGAAAAAGTAGGAACAGATTGAATGAAATATGAGTAAAAAATTCTGTGCTGTTAATGTTAAAACTTCAAAACTTACACTTTTTATTAACTTTTTATGAAGCGCAGTCATGGGATATCTTGAACTTCAATTACATAATGATTTGTGTAATGATGATAAGTTTATTTGTTTTGCCTACAGCTGCCTTTCAAACAACCTAACTAAAAGAGATATCAGCAAAATAAAAATTTAAAAAGTAAAGATGATAATGTGATGATACATTTAATTAACACATCACTAAAGAAGGTGGAGCAGTTTATTTACACTGCTGCTGGAAACATAAAAAAGACCTGTTGAAACTACTTAAATAAAGTGCTTTTTTTTTGGGTAAGAAGCAAATGAATATTTTTTCCACACTTAAGTTAACAAGTATATTTAATTGTGAAAAATGAAAAATATGAAATACTTTTTAAACGCATTAGAAGTCAAGCCTCTCCAGCAGGAAACTAAACAGCATGAAGGATTTCTCAGCACTAAAAACCATCACTTAAGGTAAACATAAACAACCTCCAGTTGTTTTCATTTTTAATCCCATCTCCTTGTTCCAGAAATCATCCAGGCAGTGATCCAAGGCGGCGTGCCCCCCCTCCGTCCCTCCCTCTGCTTCCACAGTCACAGTGAGGAGCTCGGGGTCCTGATGCAGCGCTGCTGGAGCGAAGAACCAAACGAGCGACCTGACTTTCACACCATCAAGATCCTGCTGAGGAAGCAGCACAGGTGCAGACATCAGCACACGGGAACCCAAAACACCTGCGTTTACTTCATATTAGTTCTCTTCATCTTGTTAATTCGTTTTTTTTTAATTATAGCTGAAGCATCAGAAGTAAATAATAATAATCGATCAATATTCCCAAATGTACAACTTGTAATGTTTTACTGTTATGAAGTTTACATGACAAACAGTTTATAGTCACACAAAAACTATAATATCAGCAAACATTCTCATCTGAGACACTAAAAAAAATCAGGCATCGAATGATTTTCTGTCTTTTCTTTTTTTTAACTCAATCTGGTTAGTTATGGAGTGTCTGAAGAAATCATAAAACATTTGTAGATGTCTATAGCCGACAACTCCACTGCAGCATCTGTTAGTTATTAGTTGTGTAGTACTAGTATATATACTCTTATAGGGTAATATTTTAACAGCTTGTGACTTTGTGTCCGTCTCTAGAGGTTATGGTTCCAACATCCTGGACAACCTGCTGTCCCGTATGGAGCAGTATGCAAACAACCTGGAGGAGCTGGTGGAGGAACGAACTCAGGCTTATAATGAGGAGAAACGCAAGGCGGAGGCCCTGCTCTACCAGATACTACCACAGTAACCATGACGATATATTTGACTGAATAGTACAGCCACCTGAGTAACTATGACACATTGGTTCAAACGGGTGCGTCATGGGTTTGTTTCTGTGTCAGTTCTGTAGCCGAGCAGCTGAAGCGGGGTGAGACGGTTCAAGCTGAGGCCTTCGACTCCGTCACCATCTACTTCAGTGATATTGTTGGTTTTACTGCACTTTCTGCTGAGAGCACACCTCTGCAGGTTGGTAGAGCCCAGCAGAACTAAGCAGAACTCAAGATGCAAGGGTGCCACCTAGTGGTGGGAAACTTCAGTACACCACACTTGGAGACCTTTACGCTTCAACTTCAGAGTTTTCTTGTAAATCTCCTCAATAAAGAGATAAATACTGATGACGTGTTTCTTCCACTTGCAGGTTGTGACCTTGTTAAATGATCTCTACACCTGCTTTGATGCGATCATAGACAACTTTGATGTTTACAAGGTAATAAACGCTTAACTCTCATCTGCAGAGAGCCAGTCGGACCAGTTTGAAAGTTTTGATTTGCTGCTCCTTCAGGTGGAGACCATCGGGGATGCCTACATGGTGGTCTCGGGTCTCCCGGTCAAAAACGGTAAACTCCACGGTCGGGAGGTGGTTCGAATGTCTCTGGCCCTGCTCGAAGCCGTGAAGAGTTTCAAGATCCGACACCGACCCAACCAGCAGCTCCGGCTCCGGATAGGCATTCACAGCGGTACAAGAGTAACAGAAGCAGCTCTGAGCTCCACAGAAATAAAAAATCAGTCTGAACGTGCTGGCGTGTCTGTGTTCAGGTCCAGTCTGTGCCGGTGTCGTCGGGTTAAAAATGCCCAGGTACTGTTTGTTTGGAGACACAGTCAACACTGCGTCACGCATGGAATCCACAGGAGAGGGTAAGACCCGTGTCCTGCAGAAACCAAAGAAGCTTCTCAATGTCGTTTGGACCAAATTAACATCACTATATCAGGTTATCAGACGGTGGAGGAAAAGTCTACTTTATTTAGAGCTGTAACTAACAGAAATAAAAGAAGAAGAAACTAAATATAGATCATACAGTGGAATTTTTTTTAAAATTTTGGATAAGTTTTTCAAACTTTGTCAGGTTTGGATTAAAAGTGGAATACGACAATCATTTATGGGAAATGGGAATTTGCCCTTTTTCTAATCATTAAAAGCAAAAACAATTCAAGCAAGCCCAGAAACTTTTTCATGTTGAACATTTAAAGAATATTTTGTAATACTAACAGAATACAAATTAACATTCTGAATATGTTGTACGTGTACCAGCATGAAGGCGCAGGTGACTTTCTCGGCAGGTTTAAGACGCTCACAGATCTTGTTATGGTTTGGGGTTTTCTGTTGGGTTTTGGTTTTCCTGTGTTCTCTTTACGACCGTTTTTTTTTTTTTTTTTCTTTTCTGACGCTGTTTCATTGATTATGTCTTATTGTTATTTTAGTTACCTAATGAAGCCTCATTTCTGTTTACATTGGAATATTTCCTTGTTTATTTTGAAAGCGTTTTCCCCAGTGTGTCACTTCCTTTGTCCATTCCCACACCTGTGTCTTGTTACTTCATCTGTAAAGCTTTTTATGTTGTCCTGATGTTCTGTTTCTTCCTTCCTGGCTGTCAAGATTTCTTCTCTGTTTCAGCTCTGAATTTTTTGAAAGATGGTTCTTAGTTTAATTTTTGTTTTGTTGTTTATCCTGCACTGGCAATGTTTGGACTTTGGTGGATTACTTCAGCCTCCTGGTCTCCTGCATTTTGGGTCCACTTCATATAAAGCCTTCCTATTTTCTTTCTCTTTTGTTCTTCTACATCTGAGTCAGACTTTTCAGTTCAGTAAAAAGGGGAGGTTGCAAGAGAAGCTGTAATTGATGATGTTCTAATCAATAACTAAATTCAGTGGTAGGTTGTAATAAAACAGGGAGAACACATTGGACTTCATATTTAAATGATGCCTCATTTGTTAGTTACTCTGTCCTCATGTCTCTTCTTAACTGCCTACATGTGCATCTGTGCTGGAAATGACAAAGACTGACAACATTTAATATTTTGTGTGACGTTACCTGTCTTCAGCCTTGAAGATTCATGTGTCGGAGGCAACTCGTCAGGTCCTGCAGGAGATCAGCTGCTTCCAGCTACAGCTCAGAGGAGAAATTGAAGTGAAGGGGAAAGGACGTATGAGGACATACTGGCTATTAGGAGAAAACAGTAAAAACTGACAAAAGAATGGAAAAAGACTCAAAGAGGACTCTGGGAACAACTTCATCTGATGGATGAAGGGCAAACGAAAGAATGACAGAAAACGGCTGTATTAAACCTGCCCATCTCTCCAGTTGGAGGGGTAAATGTGACGTCTTTTAATGTAACAGTTCAGTGACTTGCTGAGCTGGTTTCACCAGAAATAAACTGTAGAGAAAAAGACAGACAAATGAATGTTTCACTGTAAAATAAGTCGTATAAAAGCAAGACATGTAAATACAGAAATAAAATGTGTTGTTACGTGTGTTGATGTTTCTAAATACTAAGCAATATCTTTGTAACTACTATCCTCACTGATGATATGATGACATATTTTCGACTGATTTATCTATAAGCAAGAAAACAAACTCCCTATTAAAGGTAAAAATCTATGAAGAATATAAGCAAATAAAGTTCAAGTGTCTTATATAGGGTGATCATCTTGCACTTGTTGGAAATGTAAGATGATACTTATTGTTTCCCTTTTTTTTTTTAAATTTAGCTAGAAAAATAACAGTTGGACCTGAAAGTAAACTAACCCAGTAGTTACTTGGTAATGTACAATGATAAAATATCAATAACAGGTTTAACAACTAGTATTTTGATTCCGATTAGAAAGTACAATATTTAAAATCAATGAATGGATGTCTTCTAAAAATGTACTTGAAACAAAATAATACAAATAATGCATACATTAAAAATACAAATAATATAATCTTCACACCTATAGTCAGTATCTTGAAGTTTAAGAATGTAAAAGCAATATGAGTAGAAAACACAGATTGTGCAGTCATAAGATGTAATGCTAAGTGTAACTGTCGAGCTGTGTGATTGGAAAGTGTAGTATTGAAATATTTATCCATGTTAATTTGTCAGTTCTTTGTAAACATGGCAAAGTGGTGTCCATGCAGGTGGTCTTCAGCACAGCAAAGGATTGGCTCCAGTTTCTTTTTCCTACTATTGGTTCATGCTGATGTCACTCAAAATTGGGACTAATGTGATTGGTCTGGGAGCGGTGTTGTTCCCGCCCCTCCCCTCCTCTAGATCTGTGCGGATGTCCGTTATGTTACTGTGGTAGGACGGTGTCACGAAGTAGGATACGTTTCTCAAGCTGTTCCCAAATAAGTTTTAAAAAACACATATTAAAAGCCCAGAGCGAGTCACAGTGAGTTTCCGACCCCGACCGTAGCCCAGGACTCTCCTTTACACCGGCACAAACACTCATAACACTCTTGCACCGGCAGTCCCAAGTCCTTCACAGCTCCGCGGGGCCCCGGCGAGGCGCGGCGGGAGCAGATGGAGCCTGCACCGGCAAAAGCGAAGCCACAGGGCCGGCTCCTAGTGTCCACCCAGCTGGATGCCAAAGACGAGTTGGAGGAGGTAGGCAGATCAGGGTTAAGCTACCTGGATAACATATATTGCTTGCAATGGACATGATATGTGTTGGTTCATATACAAATATGATCAGTTTTATTTGTGGACAAGCAGCGGGTACAAAGACATGATGGGTCCATTTTATCAAGTGCAGGCTGCTAGCGAGCTAGTTAGCATGGCTAGCAGCGGTAGCTCCGGGGAGCTCTGTTATGAGGTGCTTGGACACATTGTTGAAGGTGCTAAGCTCAGTTTAAGGCAGCTGCGTTATGTTTTTATTATGCTTGTGCTCTGAGAGACGCCGCCATGGTGATTAAGAAGTCCCAAAGCTCATAAAGTTTTAGCCTAGCGTGCTAATTCTACGTAAACATATGGATGAAACCTATGACATTTGCGCATGCGCGGTGTTTCAGATGTCAGAACTACTGAAATCCTGACAGTTGATCAATATAATAGTTTCTGTTGTATATCGAAAAGTTTAATGATCAAATCAAAGGGGATGTCAACTGCTTAATTACAGCATTAGTTAACCAGTGTGTTTTCTTTTTGACTTTGCGTTTTATCTTATGTGTGTTGTTGCCGTGTATGTGTTCATGTTCTATCCATGTGTGGTTTATCATGTTTATTTGTGGTAAACATGTTCAAACTAGACCCATCCAGCTGGGTCTAGTTTTATCATTCAGTCTTGTTATGATTGTTGTGTTTTATTTGTTGTCATTCCAACTGTGGTTGTGTTTGTATGTTGTTGTTATTGCTGGTTGTCTTGGCATCTCACATTTCTGTAGTTAATTTATTTGTTTTGGTGCTGTGTTGTTACGTCTGTGGTTTTTATGGTTCATATTGTGTTTGTTTGCAGAGATTGGAGCGGTGTGTTGGAATTGTCCAGGCGTTGACCAATGGGCTGTCAGAGAGAGAAGCCAACGATGCACTCACTGCCAACGTAAGAAAAAAAAAATAGCAATATAACATGAAAATATCTCCAACACTGAAACTGTGACCACTACTAAACATTAAATAGTATAAACACACTCAGCTTCTACACTGTGAATACTAAAATAAAGATACTGATTTTATTTTACACATACTGTGTTAAACATTCTTTTGTTTTTGAATTAATTATATGATTGATGTTTTAATATGAATGATGTTTTAATTGGCTTCTGTGAGAAACACACTTGCATTATAGTATTATGATTAAACTACAACTTTTGCTCTAATCCTTGTTTACATTTATGCTCACCAATTTGGCAGGTGTGTAAAGGTCAGCAGCAGCATGAAGAGGTGTGTCTGGGGCTGTTCACTCTGGTCCTCACAGAGCCGGCCCAGGCCCAGAAGGTGAGTTACCACTTGATCTTCACCAATCTTTGTCATTTTTGTGACATCACAGTTCCTCATCCTTGTGTGCGGTTGTGTTGTAACAGTGTTACAGAGACCTGACACTGGTTAACAGGGATGGGATGAATGTAGTCCTGGTAAAAATCAACCAGATACTGATGGAGAAGTTCCTTAAACTGCAAGATGTGCCCAGAACACAGGTAAATACACCGTTATGAACACAGATACACTGAGTGTATACAGATACTTGCATGAAGCCTGTGCAGACTCATGGAGTCGAGAGTTATTAACAATGTTGTTGGTGTGTGCAGCTGGTGTGGCTGGTCAGAGAACTAGTGAAGAGTGGAGTGATTGGAGCTGACGGTGTCATCATGACACTTCTGAAACAGATTGCAGGTCGGACTCACACAGATCACATAATTTATGTAAAACTTCAGATGTGATAAGGTCCCTCTCAGTGTAATGGTTGATGGATAGTGGCTGGTCAGCATGGTGGTAATGTCATCAGTTTGTAATGTGGGACACAAATCCACTAGAGTGGGAGTTTTTCTGTCAGAACTTCCTGGTTTTTCAGGAACCACTTGTTTCTTGAATATCATGTTACTGCTTGCTGTCTGCAGGTGGAGACATCTCCACAAAGAACCTGTGGCTGGCTGAGAGCGTCTTGGACATCTTGCTTGAGCAAAAGTGAGTTTCAGTCAACATTCATTTTATAAGTTTTACGTCATTTCAGAACCACAATGTCCTCTTTTTTTTATTTTATGCTACATTTAGAATCATATATTGATTTTACTTTTGAAGCTTCTTTGTATTTTTATTGTGAAGAATTGGAATATTTTTTACAATAAAGTGGGTGAATGTTCTGTTTTCTGAAGGGAGTGGGTGTTGAAGAGTGGGATGCTAATAGCAATGTCAGTCTACACTTACCTCCGCCTTATCGTCGATCATGGAGTCCCAAACCTGTTGCCTCTCCGCCAGAAAGAAGTCGACTTCTGCATCAGCATGTTGAGGGAGAAGGTAGTAAAAGACAAACGAAGGGAAGTTTCCATTTATTTCCACATATTTACTCTGATAAAACCCTGTTTGTCTTTGTCCCTCTAGTTTATGGAGTGCCTAATCATTGGCAGAGATCTGGTTCGTCTCCTGCAGAATGTCGCTCGGATCCCAGAAATGGAGCTGCTGTGGAGAGACCTGCTGCACAACCCACAAGTTCTCAGTCCTCAGTTCACCGGTAAACAGTTTTTAGCTCACTAGACAATACTTGTAGGGTGTTTAATGGTGTTGATTCACATTCATGCTACTCCTGAAAAGGTTAAAAGAAAATATTAACCAGCACCATTTTGTTGAAAGTTGACACTTTTACACTTAACAACACCCTCCGACAAAAAATATTGCACCCTAAGCACGAAACGGCTAAAAATAAACTGAGCTAAGTTGGCAGTGATCTGTTTAGTTTCCCCTATAAACACATGACACGACAGGAGAGCCAACTCCTCAGGTCAAGACTCAGTGGTCCACCTGCTTTTTAATGAAAACAGATAGTTTTTTTACGACAGTAATCTGGAAATTCTTGGCAGAGAGGACTAAATGTTCGAGAGTGAGGAGAAAGAAGCCATCTACTTTAAAAGGGAAACCCGACATGAAACAGAGGAGATGGCCTCAGGTTTCACCTGCCCAGATTCTACTTTTACACCTCCATTAATATAACTAATACCTCTCACACACTGATGAACAATGTGCAGTTCAGAAAAGACTGTAAAGACTTACCAGAAGGATGGTTGGGTCTGGTTCACATGTGACCTGAGTGATTCATAAGAATAAGTGGCTAAACTCACATCTCAGAAAATAAATACATTTGCCTTTTATTTTTTAATTTATATTTTATTCAGACTTATGTGTAGGGCTCTAGATTTAATTTCCTAAAATATTGAACCAGCACTGTCACTTCTACTTTTTGTCACAATGTCACATTAAATTTGTACTAAAGTTCTGACATGTACTTGTGTTCATCCTTCAGGTATCCTCCAGCTTCTGACAGCTCGCACCTCTAGGAAATTTCTGGCTTGCCGACTCACACCAGACATGGAGACAAAGCTCTTATTCATGACCTCCAGGGTAATAGTCCGCTTCTGGTTTACGTCTCCGAACCTGTCTTCACCTGGGACTGAGGTGGGTTTCTCTTTTTCCGCTTCTGACTTGTGTGTCTCTTTATTCTCACCTCTATACAGGTGCGTTTTGGGCAGCAGAAGCGGTATCAGGACTGGTTTCAGAGACAATACTTGTCCACAGCGGAGAGCCAGTCACTGCGCTGTGATCTGATACGATACATCTGCGGAGTGGTCCATCCGTCCAATGAGGTGTTGAGCTCGGATATTCTGCCGCGCTGGGCTATCATTGGCTGGTTACTCACTACCTGCACGGTAAGAGACTGTAGATGGACACCGTCTCTCTTACCTTGTACTCTATTTAGAAGATATTTTTATCCAAAGCTACTCTCCAAAAAAAAGGAAATTTTTCTAGTTATTTTTAAAACAAACAAATCAAAAAGTAGAGAGAGTTTCATTGTGTTAAAAGTACAATTTCTAAAAGGAAAATGGCAATAACAAAGTGTGAGTGCAAAGAATTGTGTTAAACAGTCATGAGAGAAGATGAAGACAGAAAAGGTGCGTCTTTAAGGGCTTCTTGAAGATGGAGAAGAAGACCCTGGTCTGATCGTAATTGGTATGCGAGTCCACCGGTGTGGAGCAGTCTGTGAAAACTGTCTGGACTTAGGAGCGTCTTATATAGCGATGACGCTGTCAGACGGTGTCTCTGTGAGGAGCGCAACAAGCGACCTTGAGTTTAACCCTGTTTGATTGAGTTGAGGTTGGTGGAAGCAGACCATGATCTGAAGGAGGGGATCAGATGGGATTTAAATTTGATTCATGCTGCTGTCGATAGTCAATGGAGGTTAATGAGAAATGGGGTGACATGAGCCCTTTAAGTTCATCAAAAACCTGATGCATCGCTGCGTTCTGGATGATTTATGAAGGTTTTGCACCACAAACTAAGAGACCAGCTGGGAGGTGATTGCAGTTGTTAAAGTGTGAGATAACCATGACCTGCACCAGTACTTGGATGGCGCTGTTAGTTAGGCACGGCCTGATTTTCTTCATTTTTATTCAGTGCAGCTCAGCATGACTGGGTAACAGTGGGAACCCGGTTAGAGAAGAATATCTCGTTGTTATTCACAAAACCCAGATTACAACCTTGGATGATATGAGAACTTTAGAGATGATTTAATTTTGAAATCCTGGCTGGCAGGCTGATGGGCAGAAATGACCAAGTGCTCTGACTTGGAGAGGTCTAACTGAAGATGTTGACAGTCATTCAGAGTAATTTTTCATGTGTGTGTCTACAGTCAAATGTGGCTGCTTCTAACGCCAAGCTGGCTCTTTTCTACGACTGGCTTTTCTTCAACCCGGAGAAAGACAGCATCATGAACATAGGTAACAAACACACACAAACAAAAAGTAAAAATAATATTTTCTCAATATTGACACTAAGTCTAATAATTCAGAACAGGCCTCTGTTCAGTATCATAAATAACTGTTGTCACTTAGACACGGCATCTGTTTTCTAGACGTTACTTGTCAACAATATTAGACTGTAAATGTCCAAAACGGTCAGATAGGACATTATGTGGGCTTTACGCTGCCGCCACACACACAAAATCTGTTTATTGTTCAGTTGAACCAACTGATCAGAAACTTCAGTCAGTAAAAGAAAAAAAAAACCAAAATCATCAGCTAAATCCATCAATCAGCAAGACATTCATTTGTTCACAGTCGACTTCTGGAACTGCCACATTTAAAGAGTATATTTGGGTTAATACCCTGCGTCTTTCATACCTTTATGCTCTCAAATGTCATCTAAGCCCTCAGATTAGTTCTTATCATGAAAACATAAGGAACAATCTCCTTTTGAGTGCCACTTTTGTGAAATAGCAGTTCTGGTCATTGTCAGGACCTGATTCTCTGAACTGTAATATCATGTGTGAAACAAACAAAGTGTAAGTGACACTCGTCTGTGTTTTTGTTCAAATTGTTTTGCTTCAGAACCAGCCATCCTGGTGATGCATCACTCAATGAAACCTCATCCTGCTATCACAGCGACATTACTGGACTTCATGTGCAGGGTAACATCGAGACTGAATAATAAAACATAATTTCCTTCATCATGAGCACAGTAAACACTGAAGCATTTCCCAACAATAACACAGCTTTTTCCCTCTATTTCTTCCTCATTTACTCTCATGTCCTTCTTTGGGTTCATCCATCCATCCCTCCTTAGATCATTCCTCACTTCTTCCCTCCGTTGGAGTCTCAGGTCCGCCAAGGTGTCTTTAACTCGCTCAACTTCATCATGGAGAAGAGAGTGCTGGCGTAAGAAGTGCACTGACCACTCTAGTCATGCCACGTGTATCTTCAGATAAGTTTGGAAGTAACACACGGCTCATTTTTAATAAATGATCATTGATCTCTTTACTTCAGTCACCTCGCTCCATTGTTTGATAATCCAAAGTTGGACCGAGAGCTTCGATCGATGCTCAGAGAGAGATTCCCGGAGTTCTGCAGCCCACCATCCCCTCCCACTGAAGGTAACACACACACATATACACACACAGACTACACAAAAAAAACGTACAGATCATAATTTGACCCACTTTTTCACGCCAACACAGAGGTGACTGAAAAGCAACCAAAACATGAAAAATGTTTGTGTTCTGCAGTTAAGTTGGAAGAGGCTGTTTCCATGGAGATGGACAACCATGTGATGGACAAGGAGGAGGGTTGCTATGACAACACAGAAGCTGCTTTCAGCGATGACGAGGAAGAAGTCACCAACAAAGGTGAGAACAAGAGACGTGTGGTGTAAGACTTTCAGACCAGTTTGATCTAGATCAGTTTAAGCTCGCTGAAGCAAGTTGAGTAAGAGTTATACATACTAGTGGAAATCACTAGTGAACCAGATTACACTGGTAACCCTGCTGAACCAAAAACTCCCAAGTGAGTCCACTTTTAAGCCATGAAAGGTCTATATTTGCCTCTGAACATGATAATTGGAGCAGGTCTGCTGCATCTGGTCTGAATCACGAGTTGTTTTATTTCGTGCGCATGTTCCAACTGTGTGATATAAACTCACACAAAACTGTCGACCAATCACTGTGCAGGAAAGAAAAAAGAGTTTAGGTTCCATCCCATCAAGGAGGCTGTGATTGAGGAGCCTGCTGACATCACCCCCTGGCTTGACCAGTTGGACGATACGATGAAGGAGAAGGTGCAGCAGCTTCAGAAGACCAGGTGAGATTTTGCGGTCCTTTAGGTCCTTGGACCAGTCTGAAACTCTGAGGTCACCCATGATACCACTCTACCTGATGTTAGCATTGCCTGGGTTTTAACAACAATGACATTTCGTCTCCATAGTGACACAGAAACTCAGTGTGAGGTGATGCAGGAGATCGTGGATCTTATTCTGGAGGTGGGTTTTCTTTCGATAATATTTTCATGTGAAGGACGTTGTGGATGTATGTTGTATGCTTCTCCTCTTGTAGGTGACATTTGATTGTTAAATGGTCCTAGATTATAGAGGGAACTACTTCTTCTAATGGCTGATTTTTCTTTTTTTTCTAAATATGTTTGTTATAATAGATTTACTTTCGAGAACAGAAGGTTAATGTGGGCCAGCACAGTTGTCCTGGTTCGAATCCCTGTGTCCTGCAGAGTTCTCAGGGTACTTGATTGTGATGGACTGGTCACCAGTAGCCTGTGAAAACAGGATTAGTCTCCAGCTGTTTCCTAAAACCCTCTGTATATTGGTTCCATCCATCCATTTTCTATACCTGTTGGTTCCTGTACAGGGTCACGGGGGTCTGCTGGAGCCAATCCCAGATCGTTACAGGCGTTAGGCAGGGGTACACCTGGACAGGTCGCCAGCTGTATATTGGTTAATATATTTAATTTTTGAAAACTTATTTAGTCTGAAACAGACAAAGATCCAAGAGTGAGTCTCTGCAAGGCTTTTCAGATTAGCCAGCTCAACACTCGACTCTGTGTCAGTTAACGTAAAAAAGGGACGAGCGACACGCTAGATTCGGGAAATAAACACGAGATATCCAGTAATGTAAATGGGGCTTGTGATGAAGAGTCAGAAAGCTAACTTCGCCGTAGCTGCCGTGTGCACTTGTGCTTGTTACGCCGCCAAATGTTTGACAGCGATACAGATTCTTTCATGCAGCGCTCAGCTTTCACTAAAATTACAGCCCTCTATCTGTCGGGTTTGAAAGTGACGGATGAAGAGTAGCAGCCAGAAAGAGGTAGAAACAAATACAATCGTTCCCATCCAAAAAATGGCGTTAGTCACAGTCACATGACCTGAGGGTTAGTTATATTTATGAGGAGGTGCTACGCCGCAGGTATGGTGCTGGGTCCACAGCTACGGTGTACATATATTGCTGGTTTGATGCAGATGCATAAATAACTTATCATGGAGGATGAAGAGCGCTGATCATGACACGAGCTGCAAAATATAAGCGATAGAAATTTTAATTTCAGCTATTTCACAGCAGTTACTTTCCAAGGCACAAATAAAACATCTACAACTTTGTGTAATGTTAAAAGATCCTGCAGTACAGCTACAGCACACTTGCTGCTTTGCCTGCTTTCTAGGTTTTTTTTTAATTTTTATTTTCTCTATTTTTAACCAGCAAAGCAGTGTAAATGAGGATTGATGCACTTTAACTAATTGCTTAACCTACCACACCTTTAGTGAAAGACTGAACTATTCTTCCATTTCTTTTTTTTTTAAGTCCCTTTGATTTAATTTCTGGATGGTGAAGCTCAAATGGTCCGTAATTTGTTCTCCTACCTTACTTTGTATTGCAGGAGGACTTTGAATCAGAGCAGATGTCGGCTCTGGTACCGTGTCTGGCTGAACTGTTTAAAGAACATTTCAGAGGAGACGTCCTGCCAGACGAGATCACTGAGGAGTAAGCCTCTCCTCTGTTTGCAACCAACGTGTTTCTTCTTTGGACCCATCTGTTTTTCTTTCTTTTCTTTTCTTTTTTTTTTTTTAATGACATCTCTTTCTCTGACCTCTGGTCTCTCTCTCTCTTCAGGTTGCTGGAGGAATCAGTGTGTAAACCCTTCTGCCTGATCTTCAGGAACCTTGTCACCATGCAGGAGGACAACAGTGGGTTCTCGGTGCTGCTAGACATGCTGGCAGAACTTTACCAGAAGCAGCCAAAGATTGGGTACCACCTACTGTACTACCTGAAAGCCAGGTGATCAGGGTTTAATCTCAGAGTTGGTGGATTCAGCTGCTCTCTGAGCCGTAGGTGAGGATGACGATTGACATTCATTTGTATTTTTGCCCCAACAGTAAAGCAGCAAATGGAAAGATGATGCTCTACGAGTCGTTTGCTCAGGCGACAGCTCTTGGTGACCTGCACACTTGTCTGATGATGGACATGAAAGCTTGTCAAGAGGATGACGTTCGGCTGCTCTGCTACCTCACACCCTCCATTTACTCCGAGGTACGGACAGAGACACACTCTGATTTGATTCTACGCTGAATCAGTTTCAAAACTCAGAATGACTATGTGAATGTCACAGAATTCAGATGTTCAGGAATCCCGTCCAGAGGCCGCTGATGATCTCTGCTTGAAACATCTAGGATGGGAGTTAGTATTTTGTGGTCCTCAGTTGAGGGGAAAAAAGGGTGGATTTCCCATTTGGATAGGAATTGGTTGTCTAGTTCATGACTGTGAAAGGAGCAGGAGGTAGTGGATGTACCAGTCTGTTATGGTGAAGAGAAAGTTAAAATAAAAGGCAAAGCTGTCGAGTTAAAGGGTAGCTGGACTCAAGCTTAGGAAGAGGCCGAGGTGGTCAGTCATAGATTACAGAGAGCAGCTCAACCCAGATTAAGAGGAGCCAGTTGAGGTGGTTTAGACATCTCTCATAGATGTACAGGAACACACTAACAAAGATCTCTGCTGTCACTCAGTTCCCAGACGAGACTCTACGAAGTGGCGAGTTGCTCAACATGATCGTTGCGGTTATTGACTCTACGCAGGTAAGCCTGAACGGATCCCCTCCCTCTCCCCTCCTTCCCAAATGGGCCACTTGTCTCCTAACAAAGATATTGCCGGTCTTGTGTGCAGTTACAGGAGCTGATGTGTCATGTGATGATGGGTAACCTGGTGATGTTTCGGAAAGACTCGGTTCTCAACATCCTCAGTGAGAAATTAAGATTTACAGTTTGACGAGTGTTGGTGTTTGGACTCCAGTTTGTTTACGTGTCCTCTTGTTGTCCTCTTCGTGTCCACAGTTCAGTCTCTGGAGTGGGAAACCTTTGAGCAGTACAGCACTTGGCAGCTTTTCTTGGCGCACAGTATCCCCCTTGAAACCATCATCCCCATCCTGCAGCACCTCAAATACAAAGGTGATTGTTGAAATACTGTTGACTGAGAAAAACTAAGAAAATAACTGTTATATCAGCCTTTTGTCATTTATTAGTTGTTTTTTTTCTGATTTTCAGAACATCCAGAAGCCTTGTCCTGTCTGCTGCTGCAGCTCCGCAGAGAAAAGTAAAATGGAAAAAAAAACAACAAAAAACTATCTTCTTATTGTATGTCACAAGTCCCTGTGGCACCCCTTTAATGTCCTGGCCTGTGTTTTTTTTATCCCAGGCCAAGCGAAGAAATGGTGAAGATGGTCCTGAGTCGACCCTGTCACCCAGAGGACCAGTTCACCACGAGCATCCTCAGACACTGGGCAGCCAAATATGATGAAACGCTGGGAGAGCACATCAAAGCCCAGCTGATCAAGAACAACAACCAGCCTCGTAAGAGGCAAAGGTGAGGCCACTGAAACAGAGAGACAGGTGACAATACTGAGAGAAGGAATACAAATGGTGAGAACTTAAAAAAAAAGAGAGTAAAATGAAGATGCAATAAGAAAGAAGAAGATTGTTGTATCCTGAGATGGACAAAACTTTTGAAACTTTACTGTCTGCATCCTTCTACAGTCTTCGTAGTTCAAGCAGTAAACTGGCTCAACTAACCCTGGAACAGATCTTGGAGCACTTGGACAACCTGAGATTGAGTCTGAGCAACACAAAGAATAACTGTGAGTATGCTCTGAGTTGTAGACCTGCTGCTGATGATCTACAGGGAATGACTCCCTGTTTGTCTTTGTCAGTCTTTACTCAGACGCCGATCCTTCAGGCTCTGCAACATGTTCAGGCCAGTTGTGATGAAGCTCATAAGATGAGGTACACAAACGCTCTGAAGATGTCTCATATGCTGATGTTGACATTACTCCAGCTGCTCCTGACATCACCTCTTCCGTCTGCAGGTTTAGCGATTTGTTCGCCCTAGCAGAGGAGTATGAGGACTCTCAGTCAAAGCCTCCAAAGTCTCGGCGAAAAGCTCCAGCATCTTCACCTCGCTCCAGGAAAGGAGTAGCTCCGCCCACCAACAACGAGGAAGAGAGTGCCTCCAGCAGCGCTTCGGTATGTGTCCCTGTAATTCGGATCTGAGCCAGATGTCAGGACGCGTCTGATCTGGGGCTCCACGTCTGTGACTGATCACGGGTTTGGCTGTGACATTGTCCTGTGTGTTGTAGGAGGAGGAGGACTCGAAGCCCAAAGCTCCGAAGAGGAAGCGGAAAGGCTCATCTGCAGTAGGCTCTGACAGCGACTGATGGATCGTCTGACCAATCGCACGCCAGCATACGGAGACCACCAGCCAACCAGTTGTGTGACCACTTGAAGAGGCCCAAGGTGGGCCCGGAGACAAAGCAGACTTTAAATCCATGTTGTGAACTCACTTTCATATGATGAGACTGATGCTGTTTCCATGGAGACAAGGACTGACTGCTGGGCTATGATTTAGCAGGACAAAGGTCACTGATTGGCTGATCTCCCATGATTCTCTGGGAGAGGAAACCACAAACTCTTGAACCAAATGGACTGATTTTAACAGCAAACATGATGACAATAATGATGAGTGCAACCCCTGTTTTTTTGTTTTTTTTTTGTGTTTCTTTTTTTTTTCTCTCCTTATTTCCCCTTCGTGGGGGGAGGCCTTGGACTCTTGTTTTGGAGGATTCTTACTTCCTGCTGTTTTTAGCAGCTCCATCCTGTTTGTTTCACTGCAGTTAAAGCTCCTCATCTGTTGCTACATTATGTCAAGATCAATTCTTCACATAAAAACTGATGGTTTCAGGGTGTCATATGTCTGTTACTTGGGGTTGGAGTGGGAGTGGGGTTGTGGGTGGAGGTGATGCTGCTCATGGTCACTGTGGTACCACAGTCAATCATGTTAAATTCAAATGGATCATGGTGTTCTTGGGATTCTAAACTTTTTTTTTTTTTTTTTTAAATCTTTTGATGAAAACTCATAAACATGTCGATCAATATAAAAGTTGTTTTTATAGTCTATGCATATTTTACATTGTTCCACTGTAGGATTTTTAAAGTGAAATCAGGACCCACCTTACACAGAAAACAGCAGAGGTTTTGTGTCTGAATTTTATTCACGGCCTTGTTTGGTTCAGTGAGCTATCTAAAGGACATGAAATACAATAAATGAAGTAAAAATGATGTTTTCAGAAGATCTGCAGAAAGCTACAAATACTAAAGTCAGGGAGAATTAAAACAGATTAATGAGATGTTAACGTGGGAAACGTCAAATCTGATGCATTTAATTACCCAGACTGTCAAACTAAAATGGAGTATCCCTCAACAAAATAACCCCTGGACCTCATCCAACGTCAATTCTTAAACAAAAATAAATAAATACAAATTATATTTACTATTACAACATATCTGTTTTGGTAGTAAAAGGACTAGGTAACTAAAAATCAGTTTTCTAAAGTAATTTGTACTATGATGGCACCTCCTTGTCTGTTGTCTAACTGGTAAATGTTTAAGTCTGGTTGCAGAGTTTGGGGTTAGTTCCTTTTCAATCATTTGGATTTTTTAAAATAGGTTTTCTAAGGTTTAGGAGATTTTTTTTTTCTTTTTCTTTTTAGTTGGACAACAGTGTCTTAAATCTGTGCAATATCTACAACGAGAAAAAGTTGAATGACCTGCAGTCAGTGGCAAAAACTTTCTTAAAACATCTTTAATTCAACAGTAACGTAGATGTAAATAAGGTTTTTGATGCTATTTTAAGAGCGATGCACTGTAAAATAAAAATATTTGATAGTTTTCAAAATGTGGAAAACAAGATGTTAAGTTCTGGGATCATCAACGGATTAAAAGTCGCCTTTGAATTTGGACACTGAAAACATTTGTCCTGTTTAGTTTTATTTTCTAAATGTTTTCTATATAAAACAATTTTAAATTGTTTATGAAAACTCAGTAGTATCAGGTGTGACTAATAAAAAAAATATATATTGTAAAGCGCTTTTACAAATGGGTGGATCCATTATAAAATCAAAACATCAAATGCACAATAGTAAAATAAATATATAGCAGGATTTTTTGGGTTTTTTTGAAACACCACGTGATTGTAAAGACAAAAGTTTGGTGTATAAATGATGCTTGTAGTGTTCCACTCAGGGGAGACCATGTCTTGTGTACACTTGTTCACTGTCACTCTTTTCTGAGATTAAGTCTGTTCACTATAATGATTATAATGAATTAACTTGTGATTTTTTTTTTTTTTTTTTAGCAGTGTTAAAATCAGATGTCAATGGTTAAAAAAAAAGAGATCTTGTTCAAGTGGTTTTAAAGTTTGGGTCGTTAATAGACCTCTTTAGACTGTGATTGGATCCACCTGTTGTTGCTGATATAAAACAGATGATCACGTCTCAGGTGTTTCTGATTGATCCGTGGGTAGTTCATCTCGTTTTCTCGACTTGCTGTTGCTCCCCTAATCAAGTTTTGTTTTCTCTGTGATAAAACATAATTACCACTGAGGGTAATTTTGTGCGTGTCTTTGTGCAGCTTCGGTCATCATGTCGGTTCTGAAGTCCGGATCCTCTCTCCGGACTCTACTTGTGACTCCGGAGCGCATCCCGGGTTTCTTCATCCCTCCCCGGAGTCCTCGCCTCGCCTCCCCGCGGCTTCGCCGGAGCTCCCCGGACAGGGTCAGACTCTTATCCGACCCCGACGATGACACGTCGGGAGGGAGTGCGCCCGCGAGTCCGGCCAGCAGCCCCGCGGCGTCTCCCCGAGTCTCGCTCCGCTTGCCGCCTCCGCGGCTCGGACGTCACCACCGCCGCCGTGGGGCCCCGGAGCACGTGGACGGGGATCTGTCAACGCGCGCCTCCACGTCACAGTCCAACCAAACGAAGGCGATGACGTCTCGCGGCTTCCGCGCGGTGCTATCCACGACCCTGGGGGAGTCCCTGTTTCACAAGAAACCCGTGAAAGTTACCGTCACGGACGCAGACGCGCAGGACGCAGTGGGAAAGTCTCCTCCTGGTTCCGGAAGGTCCAAAGTCATGCCTGTTAAAGCTGCTGGTCTTCAGGTGATGAAGGAGCTGAAAAAATCCGCAGCTGCGATCAAGTCGTTAAGTGTGTCACCTCGTGTGACTGGCCCCCGATAACGAGACGATGGATCACTCTACAATGGGACTTTTTATTTTTAGTTGCTGCAACTCATTTTAAAATAAAAGTATATATTTTTAAAATGGTGCTTGTTTGGTTTTTTTGCCTTCTGGTGAATCCTGGTAGCAAAAGTTGGATAAGTCAGTGGATGATGGTTCAGAAGCAAAGCCCTTGTGTGGCCTAGTCCATACTTTAGTGTTATAACATAACTTAAGCTTTGGTATAACTACTCATCCTTCAATCTTGTAACGCCCCCACAGATATTGATTAGTGGGGTTCAGGAATGGTCATTTTATTTCAAGAAAATAATCGGTGTAACAGCAGTGACTATGAAAGTCTTTGCAAACCCTTCTGTTGAAATTAGACCCAATTTGTATCGTCTAATGATTCTGGTTTCACCATTTCAGTAAAGTTGTTTCCAGCCAGGCCTAATGGGACATTAAAAGCAAAAGTTATATTTTCAAGAAATCAAAATAAACTGAAGTTCGCATGTTCTTGTTGTTGTGGATCACAAGATAATCTGGCCTAGCTGCAAGGAGTTCCTGCACTGAAAAAAGCTAATTTCTAGGATGGTTTCTTTTTAAAAAGCCTTGTTTCAAGAAAATTAGTTTCACTTTTGGTTTAATGGTCATATGGATGTTTTATTGTTTGTAAGAATTAAAGTCAAGAAATTTCTAACCCCATCTGGAGTTATTTTCCTCAATACAAAACACTTTGGCTACAGCTGGGACTATCACTTGTTTCTAGAGGGAACATTTAACACTATTGTTTTTTTTTTTTGTTTTTTTTTTGATTTTACAGTTTTCTATGTATTCCTGCTATTTATAAATTCATCCTCCACCCAAAGTAAGCACAACTACACTATTTCATGCAACTTACCAGCCAATTTAGTAGTTCTTAAATTCAGTGTTTTAACTTCCCTTTTATTCCTTTTTAATTCAGTTGCTGCTGTCAGTTGTAATATTTGTCCTGTGATGCTCCAGGCTGTTATGACAAAGACTGCTCTCAGATAATTTTGTTGTATAGAGATGTATAATGACAAACTACAAAGTATGTATTATCTGTAAATTTGTCAATTTTTCTCATTAAAAAAACAGACGCCTTATAGCAAAAACTTACTTATTCTATAAGTTTTAATATTTAAAACTCTAATAGCTTTTTATAAAACATACAGTTAGGGTATACGCTTGAAAAATTATTTTTTTCTTTCTGTAACTTTTTATAAACGTCTAATTTTGACGGTTAATAAAATTGTAAACCTTACACACGTTTCCCGGTGACGTCACATTGGTTCGACTTCGACGTCACTGCTACGACACAGGAAATGTAGTTTTTGGAGGCAGAATCGTCTGTTGGTAGTGGCGGTAAGTGTTGTTTTTTTTTTTCTTCATAGTTGTAGCCACTTTCAGCGGAGGGTAGTTGTTAAGATTTTATTTATCCCAGAGTGACACCAGGCAGACAGGGACTACCAGGCCGGCATCGGTACTTTGCTGCCGCCGGAAGAAGCGGGTTCTCGTGCTAGCATTAGCTGCTAGTGGACTGTGGATGTGCTAGCTCGTTAGCTGCACTGATGCAGAAAATCATGTCATTTTAACGGATCAAACTCATGCGAGAGCCGGCGTGGGTTTATCCTGAAACCTGCTGAGTGGAGCTAACTCCTGCATCACACTCGCTGCTAACAACAGCCGGTGGCAGCGTTTATTCATTAACTTGTGTCTCTGGATGTGCAGTTTATCTCAGCTGCTGTTTTTTTTTTTTGGAGTTGTTCATGTTTGTTAACCCTCTGTTTTAACCACGTTTTTATGTGAACAGGAAAGTTTAACAGCTTGATGCTGCAGGTGGAAGAACAGTAAGTGAACAGTTTTGTATTTTGTCAATGCTTTTCAAAATTAAATTTAAAAAAAATCTTTTAAAGAGACATTTTAATTGGTTGAACATGATTTGACTTGTATATTTTGCACATATATGAATGTAATATGCTATAAAAGTATGACAGATAAAGATGACATTCTTTTAAAGCAATTTAGTGCTGATATAAAGCTTAACCATACTTTCGTCTGTTTAATGTCATTGTTTTTAAGGTCCGAGGTCATGTTTCTCCACAATGAACCCGGTCCGCAAACGCCTCAAACTAAGCCCATCCAAACAGCAACATACCCTCTGCAGCATCATCACTGCTCAGAATGTTACGTCTCCAAGGTTCGTCTCCCATGATGCTTTGTTGCCAGCTCCTGCAGGACCCAGACATGAGCAGGATGAGGAGGAGAGTTACCTGTTTGTGGAGGAAGACACCACCGATTCTAGTCTTGTCATCACCATGGGTACTCCCCCAAACACACACATGCATCTGTTTTTCTGAAAGTTGAGAAACTTTATTTGTATCATTCTTAACAAGCTGCTGCTCTCCAGCATAAAAAGGTTTCTGACTTGTCCCTTAAAATAGGTCTAAACTTTGTAATTAAAGATTTGATTAAACACTACTATGAGGCAGAAGTATCTTCATAAGGCACCGATGGTCTTTGGACTAATGACTAAAATGTCTTTGTGTCTCAGAAGACAGTCAGATGGAGGGGAAGGCAACAAAGAGGAAAGCAGCGAGGAAGAAGAAGAAGACACTGAATGAGGAAGACGGCGTTGAGAGGGGCAGGGCTTCAGAGACAGAGGAAGAAGATGACACAGGAGTAGAAGTAGAGATTGACAGACAGCTAGACCAGTCACTGGAGACGAAGTCCAAACAACACAACCTGACCACTGTGAATGTCAGAAACATCATCCACGTGAGTGCATTCATCTGGACGTATCTGGACATGCCTTGTTGATTTTTCAATTCTGGGTTTGATTTCTGTCGTGCCCCAGTGGTTTCTTTTTCATTAACCCAAATATTATTTATTGAAGATGAGGAAAGAAAAGGTCATGGCTCGTTATATGAAGGATGCATCAAACCCCTGCCTGATACAACAGTCACACGACTCCTCAAAATCCCATCACAGTCAGTTATGTGGCACCTGCTGCTGTGCGCTCACTGTTGTGCAACTAATTAGTTTAATTACATCATTTCATAAATTGTCTGAAGTTTGACTGACTGATTTCATTGGCATGTGTGTGACATCATGAAGCTTTCATATTCTTTGATTATGTAAATTTTAGACTTAATTATGTTCTGGTCCATGAAATATAATGCAACAGCTAAATGAGACAGTTAGGGTGTCTTTCTTTTGTGTAAGCTAAAGTGGTCTCTGAAATTTGGGTGAATATCAATAATTACAAATCCAGACTTAGTTCTCGATTAGATGGTTGAGATGAAATTATCACATTCATGTAAACTGTTCTGACAGTGTTAATATCGACATTGTTGCCTAATGTTTAATTCAGGCAGTTTAACAGCAGATCAGCTAATGCTTTTGTTTGTTTGTTTTTTGGCAACACTGTGGTCTCGTTCCTCTTTTGAGCTTAGCTGTGGGTTAAACACAGTTCTCACTTTACTATGTGCTAGTTAAGTGTAATTCAAGTTTTGGTCACATGCACAATACGTATAGATGGTTCTACAAAAGTAGATATTCCTGATCTGATGCTGATAGTGCAGTCCAAACAAAAGTATTTAAGAGAGGACATCTAGAGCCCTGATTTCATAAACTGATCTATTTTTACTCACAAATTAAAATTTGAAAGACTATAAAGCTGAAATAAACTGAAGGCCAATAATCCACTTATGAAGTGGTTTTAAAAAAAAAAAAAAAGAGTGAGACGTTCAAAGCAAAATTTAATTTTTTTTTTTTATGATGGCATGAGTTAAATAAAGAGATGCTTTACAAAGACTTGTATGTTTGTGTTTTCAGTTTTAAAGTTTCATGTTTAACCTACAGGAAGTGATCACCAATGAGCACGTGGTTGCCATGATGAAAGCCGCCATTAACGAGACCGAAGCTGTCCCTCCATTCGTGAGTCTCAGTCTAATGTCCAATCAGGACTTTTGGTGGAAAAACACAAATATTTTAGCTACATATTCTTTCAAATGTTTTAACAGATAAACATGCTTAATTTTTTCTTTAGGAACCTAAAATGACTCGATCAAAGTTTAAAGAAGTGGTGGAAAAAGGAGTGGTGAGTTGTTTTTTTTTTTTTTTTTTTTTTAAGAGTTCAATAATCTGAAATCGCGCTTGGATACTGGGTTCCTCATGATATTGTTTTCTGTCAGGTGATTCCCACGTGGAATATCTCTCCGATCAAGAAGAGCACTGATACAAACAAGGTAAAACATAACTTGACCGTCTTAACAGTGATCACTGGAAAATATTCTCATAAATTTCACTTCTGACCCCACGTTTTATGACATTATCACGGAAAGTTTACTTATTTTTTTAAAAAACTTTTTTTTTTTCCTGTTTTAATGACTGTTTTTGCATAATTTTAAACTTTTGGACTTTAAAAAAAAACTCTTTTCTGTACTATTTTTCAAATTTACAACATTTCAGAATATCTTCAAATTCCACTTTTTAGCCAAATTGAACATCACTGTTTAAAAAAGCACAAAAGAAAAGAAAACAATACTATTAATGAAAGTAAAATGGCATTTCTGCCATTTGTCTTCAGGCTCCTCAGTTTGTTGACATCCCTCTGGATGAGGAAGACTCCTCTGATGAAGAATATCGTCCTGATGAAGAAGAGGAGGACGAAACGGCTGAAGACGTGAGGCTTTGCTCTGACTGGCTGCAGGTACAGTCTAATACTGGTGGTTAACTTTGGATAACTGGTTTTATTTTGATGTGCAGACATTTCAGGAGAGTGACATGGAGAGCACAGCTTCGTCGCCCAGAGGGAGTCGACTTAACAGAGTGGAGGAAGACAGCTGCAGCCCCTGGCAGGTGACTGTTCATTGCAACATCTGTACATCGGTGCAGGAAGCAACACCAAACATGAAACCATAAACTGATGACTCGATTGGTTAAATGGCAAAAAAAATAACCTGTAATACTTTTAGTAAGAAGTTGATGTACACCAAAAAATAGAAGTGAAACACTCCATCTTCATACAATGACATCAGGTTACTTAAATTTCCAAGATAACACCCTGGTTAGAATTATTCATTGATTATTTTGTTTTCCACTGACCTTTGGAGGGGCATTTTAAAATGTGCATCAGTTTAAAAAAAAAAAAAAAAAAATGTATTGTCTAATGTGTGATATAACTGCTTCTTTATTTTCTGAGCAGTGTCATTTTAAAAAATGTATACATATATAAAAAGACTAGGTAAAAATGTTGAACTAGGTATAAAAATAGTGATATAAAGTGGATATTCTTGAGAAAACCTCCAACATTTTTAATCTTTAGTTTCATCTTTAAATCCAGTCTGGATTGGTGCAGGGTCATGTTACAGCACACCGTAGATGCCTGATGATGCTCCCTCTTCCTCCCGTCAGACTTCTCGAGTGCGTCTCAGACGCTCAAAGGCGGGGTCCATGGGACCTCCCCCTCCCCCCAAAGCATTGCCCCCCAAAACTGTGACCGACAGCGCCTTCCTGGAGAAGCTTCACGCTGTTGAAGAGGAGCTGGCCGATTGTATGGAGCCGTATCAGGTAATTCCAGGATGTCCACTAATACGGTTGGTTTGTAGTCCTCCCAGACAAGTTGTGAAGAGAAAGCCATGTGGATAACTGCAGAAAAAGTAAGTAAGCATTTATAGCAACTAGTAGACGCCAGTACCAGTTAATCAGCCCTAAGGGCCACTTAGTCTGGCTTTTGCTTTAAGTGTTAGATGTGTAGTACAAACTGGCAGAGCTGCAGGAACTCTTTGTGTAGCGTCGGTTCCAGTTGGTAAATATTTTAAGGGCCAGTCGTGAAATCATGATTAATGAGTTGTAGGAAAAATCTTCAACATCAGTTTATAAAACTTTAGGACCAGTTGGTATACCTTTAAAACTAGATTTCAGAGCTTAAAAACTACTTAGTGGAGAGTAGCCAAATTTAAAGATCTGTCTTTAGGACACCCACATAAATGTGCAACGAAACATTAACATATTATGATTGATTATTGATTATCTGTCTCCAGCCTCTGTCTGAGTCGGAGGATGAAGCAGGTGTCATGGCGTACCGAACTCGGTCCAAACGTCCGCTTCGAGATGTCCCGCTGGGTCAGCTGGAGGCGGAGCTCCGAGCTCCTGACATAACTCCGGACATGTACGACTCCAGCTCGGCTCACGAAGACAGGGAGTGGACTGATTGGCTGAGAGGCCTGATGAACTCAGATGTGGATAACGAAGGTGAGTGGTTGTTTTATTGTGAGTCATCAACTTCCTTCTGAAGACAAAGACAAAGAGCAGCTTGTTAAAATATAAATCATTAAAAAAATTTTTAAAAAGGCCCTTACTGTCTTCAGTAGAATTTGATGGGTTTCAGAAGTTTGTCAGGTTAATTACTTGACATTAAATCTGCTAATTTTTTGCATTTCTGATGCTTTGGGTTAGTCACGATGAGATGTGAGGGAGGAATATATCTTTTGAATGGAGAAAGATGATGTCTGTCGGTAATAGTCATTGAGTCTGGTTCATGTACAGAATGAGATAAAACATTTTTAGCAAATTCACTTCAGTTGATGATCAGTTCACGGTTACACCGAAATTGTATAACTTAAAATCCCATCTCTGATAAATCTCCTATCCCATTGCTCCCGAGTTATTGTGTCTGTTATGTCTCTTTACCAGAGGAATGTGATGATGATGATGATCCAGAGTACAACTTCCTGGCTGACATCGATGAGCCGGATGTGGAGGATTACCGTGACGACAAGGCTGTCCGCATCACAAGTCAGTACACACACAAAAAAAACACACAAACCTAACGAGGGGAAGTCTTTTATACGATGATAAACAGAGCCAAAAACAAATGCTCCTTTATCTAATTAGAAGCTTAACAAAACTGACAAAGGTTTAAAAAACGAAAAAGTGTTTCATTTGGAGACTGAAAACTTTGAGGAAGAAATTCAAATTCAAAGTTTGAGTTAAAATATGATTAATGTTAATTATAATGTCTAAAATTCCATTTAAGGTAGATTTCTGAACTGTGGAAGAGTTATCTTTATTATTATCTAGGATGCATAAAACATTATATATATATATATATATATATATATATATATATATATATATATATATATATATAATTTTTTTTCCT
>JAOWBL010000003.1:1438781-1461042 GCA_028564865.1 Zenarchopterus dispar
GTAGGCCCTAGGAAGTGTTGATGGAGATCATTTTAGGAGGCACAGCTGATTTCAGAAAGTGGTTCATAGTAGAGAGTGGTGAGAATACAACACCACCATGTATTTGGCCACCCACTTTTGGTTAGTGTTGTATCAGTAGCATAACCTCTGCACATACCATAACAAAAGTTCACTTTGATTCATGTGATCAAATCCAGGTAAACAACTGACAGTGGACCAAATACTCTTAACAACCCACAGAAGTGGAATGAGAGTCAGTGATTTCCATGTGGGTCCTACAGTTAATACGCTTGAAACCCCACACCAGACTATTTGAACTTCTTCAGCATGAAGAACAGAAGAAAATGAAGTCCAATTGTTTTGTTTTTGGCCCTTAAGAGTTACCATGGCCTGAATGATGGAGAATCTGCACCAGCGTATTCCTTTGTGCCACTTTAAACCCCTTTCCTGTTTGTTTTCCTGTCAGGGTGATGAAAGTTGCCTCGAAGTACACTGGGCGAGGTCTAATGTTCTCGGTGGCCAATAAGAAAGATTTTCTGATTGAGCTGGAGGACGACTACGGTCTAGGGATGTCAGATGGAGGAGAACTGCCATTTGTCACAATCCGGACAAAGCTGGGCCACAAGTACATCATGAGGGAAGAGTTCACGTAGGTGATGGGGCCAAACGGGGCTAAACTTGGTTAATATTGTATGTACACCTGTATTTGAATTACTCTGTCGTTCTTCAGAGCACATTTATAAAAGCTGCTGCTCAGCATTTATATAACTGGGTTTGTGTGTGTGTGCTTCAGGAGGGATGGTCAGTCACTGGAGAGGTTTTTGAGAGATTATTTTGCAGATCGTCTTAAACGCTACGTCAAATCTGAACCCATACCTGAGAAGAACTCTGCTCCTGTCAAGGTGATATAACCACTGAGTAGGTGGTGACTGTAAAAGTGTGCAACTTTACTACAAATGTATTCTGTGATGGAGGGAAGATCAGACAAGAAGGACTTGACTGAAGAGTCATGGTGGCCTCAGACCTCTTCTGTGCTTCTATACTGTCTTCTCTACTCAGGTGGTTGTTGCTGAGTCATTTGATGATATCGTCAATGATCCATCCAAAGATGTTCTGATTCAGTTTTACTCTCCATCGTGTCCACACTGCAAGAAACTGGAGCCAGTCTACAGAGAGCTGGCTGAAACGGTACAGTACATCACTTTGTGTGATAAAACTGCAATTTCCCCAGTGGTCTACATCCAGTAATGCCTCATGGCAAATTAAAGATATTACTTTAAAAATATTTGAAAAAGTATTTATCTCTGTGGAATAACCTGCCCTCGCACATTAGAGACACCACTTCACCGTCCACTTTTAAAACCCGTCTGAAAACCCATTTTGATTCTTTGACTTTTAACCCCAGTGAGGCTTAGATTTCTCATTTAATCTTCTGCAGCAGTGCCGGCATTTGTGGAAGGCTCTGCAAAACAAACAGAGCCTTTAACAAGATATGTTTAAACTTATTGGATCTATTAATGTTTTACAAAACATCATTGTGAGATCAACACACGTTAACACCACTGAAGTGTTTTTTTTGTAGTAATTGTGATTTCACAGCTACTTTGATATTTCTTCTCAGTTGTATTCTGAACCAAACATCGTCATTGCCAAGATGAACGCCGTTGACAACGACATCCCACTGGCATACGAAGTCCAAGGGTGAGGATGGAGATTTCATGTCCTGGTTTCAAACAAGGACTTGATTAGTTATGTCATATCTTTCTGCCCTTCTCTCCAGGTATCCAACCATTTATTTTGCTCCCATGGGTAAAAAGGATGAGCCCATACGATACCAGGTAACCCACAGCTGAACGAGTTTTAGTTTCTTTTCACTTGAGGCTGTCTGCTGGTCACATGATGTCAGATGGTCACATGATGTCTCCTGTGTGTTTTCAGGGTAGTCGAGAACTCAAAGACGTCTTGAATTTTCTGAAGCGGGAGTCAAGTCACAATGTACTGCTCAGTGGGTCTAAGGATGAGCTGTGAAACATCCACCCACCAGAACTGACTTGAAGATGTAGAACCAAGTGGTCTCCATGACAACTTCAGAAGTCCAAAGTAGCTAAATCCTGCTGACGTAACTAAACCTGAACTAAAGATCACAAGTCAGGATGTCCACTTGGTAATTTTACAAAAACTAAACAAAACAAACAAAGAGTCCAATCATACTTCTCCACGATTTCAAGAACACCTTCTCATCATGCCATACTGCCTCACTGGATGGATTTATTTATTATTTAAAGAGCCATCTTACATGCACTTTTTATTTCTTTGGATTTTATGCAATAACATAATGCAGCTTTTTTATTTATTTTAACATCTGTGGAATTTATATTTGGTGCTTTTTGTATTTATTTATTTATTTATTTACTTATTTCAATTTTATCATGTTCTTGTGACAAACTGATGTCTGATCATTGATGGAGAAGTCTATTCTGAGTCTTTTTACTGTCAGAGATGCTCTGCTAGAACTATTTAATAAATCTGTGATTGACATGTGTCTGTGTGTCCCGAGTTCACTCAGATTAAGAATTTATTCACCTCTTCAGATGTTAAATCTTTTGCTTTAGACATTGATTCCTTCAAGTTGAACACCATGGAAAAATAGTGGAGCCAGATTAAACAATGAACAAAGCAAACCTTTTTTTAAATTAAAAATAAATAACTATCACACTTAAAACATTTGCTTGAAAATATTTTTTCTGTATTCAGGGAAAGATAAACTGTTTAGTGAAAGTCTGGTAGTTTGTAGTCAGGTGATGTATTTACTTATTTATTTTTGGTGTAGGCTGATGGAGGCCCAACCTGCGGGGTACCGTGACCAGCCTCATCCTGTTAACAGCAGGTCCCACTGAAGCTCCGCTAGTCCTTGTTTGTGCACAACAACCACATGTTTTGTCGTTTTCAGTAATGACATTTGAACTAAGGATGTTTGGACACATTTGATGACAATTCATGAAAAGTAATAATAAGTAGCAGCATATGTTAAGCCAAGTTAAAATGGCTAACTTGAACTAAAGTTGGCACATTTTAGCCAGCTTCCAGGCCTGCTGGTTGTGCCCATTTACAACATGGTGTCCTACAGAAAAGGAAAAAGAGGAAAATGAGTCTTCAAAAGCACTCTTCAGAAAACCTTTGGGTTCATGTCGCAGGTGATTTGTCCAGCTCTTCTTATACAGTCTGATGCATGAACCTTCTTTTGATATGATAAAATATACATCTTTTTAAAGTTTGACAATTTTTCCTCAGGTCTTCATAAAAATGTGCTTAAGTCAAAATATCAGAATACAAAATCATGTTCAAAAATCTGGTTTTATGGGGCGGAGTCAGCTACTTGACTTCACTCCACCCACTCTTCCACTGGACACGCCCCCTTTCCGTTTAAGGTCAGATTTCCTACCATATTCCAAAATCCAGCAAATACTTCATTATGTGACGTTTGGTGTAGATAAAGATGGGAAAACTAGAAAATTATACTCTAGTCAAGGCCTTAAATGTTACAATATCCCATATTTCTGAAGTGTTCAGTTTTTTAGAAAGGTAATAACGTTAAGTCACTGTTTGTGAGATGTTTGAACTTCAGCAACCCAAATAAATACTTTTAAAATAACATTTTTTATTTGTTATTATAATTTAAATACTTTGGCTGCTGGGTGTCTTATTTTTAATATTTTGAAAAGAAATCAATAATAACGTCCAGTTAATATTGAAAATATCTAGTTTTTTTGTGAAAATTGCTCATACAATATATAAATGTTTGTTTTCTTATATTTCTTATTCTTATTTTTTTTAAATGAAGACAATTTTTTAGAAAATCTAAATGGTGAGTGGTTGATTTTCTCCATAAAAGGCTGATTACTAGAAGACTTTAACTCATTCACTCTATTGGTAGGATTACATGTCACTCATATCAATAGTCGTAGCTGATTGGTCAAGTTTTAGTTGGTCTTCTGTACCCGCCTCCTTCTTCCCGGTACCACCCAGAACCTTCCAGGCTACCGCTGTCCAGCACGCGGTGTCAAAATGATCGGCCAGCAAGTTTTAGTGCTCAGTAAGTATTGTTATTACTCAAAAACTAAACATTTAACATTTTTATCCAGCCTAGCACGGCCGACCGCCGTGACTCCGTCCACTTTAGTTGCCTTTCACAGTCAGAGTGGGCCGGTTGTGGAACAAAGCAGGAAGAAGCTAAGCATGTGCTAACCGGGCTGTTTGCACCACAAATCCATTTAGCAGCTCTGTTTTGTATGACAGTATTTTATCCATGTTACCTACAGACTGGTGAAATTGCCACGAGATGGCACCGCGACAAGATCGGCTAACTGCTCCACCCACCGGCATCAGCATCTTTAGCAAGTGGAGCGCGTGGAGATGCTAGGCTAACTTAAGCTAAACTGTTCCCGTTACTCAGCATTAAAACTCAACCAAGAAAGCAAAAATAACACCGATTTAATGCAGCATCAGTTGGCATTCAGTATTGATCGTAAATCTGAGTTTTAATCCGTTTTTTAAAAAAAAATCCAGTTTATGTAACAGCATTATTCTGAAACGCTCACATTTAGCAAAAAGAGCGTGATGTGTTTGAGGTGCTAATGTTAGCCCGCGGCTCTGTCACAACCAGACCTTAGTTTAAAAATTTTTTAAAATTACACTTTCTTTGAGTTGAGCTTCGAAGCGTGATATTTTAGCTAGGAAGAAAATAAAAATCAAGTGTAATTCGGACAGATGACTATTAACGTGGTAATAACAATATTAACCTCTTAAGACCTGGCGTACACATGTGTTGACGTCACATTTTGTTGTTATGTCATAATATTTAATTTCTTAGCTGGGAAAGAAAGCATTTTCAATAAGAATACATTACCTGGTCAATTCAATACCTGTTTTAAGTCGTGACAGGTGAAGCCACCTTTGCTGTATCAGTATTGACATCCCAGGGCTGGATGGAGATGATTATCAGTTTTGTTTCATTTCTGTTCTGCATTCTCAACTGAAAATTTGGACATGTTGTAAGTTAATAATCCTTGAAGCGTATTATTCAGCACATATCCTTGAAACTCACTGGAGAGCACATCTTACAGATAGAAAAGTACTCATCATTTTTACTGTCAAATACTAGGATTTCCTTTGTTTGCAGTCCACCCATGTTGTTTCATTATCATTTGATTTATAGTGAAAAGCTAAATGATTTATGTTGTTAATGTTTCCACCTTTTGAAGAGCATTTGAATATGAACTGTCAGCTCACTAGGTGCTTAATCAAAATCCCAGTCAGATTAGTTTAATCTGTGTGTAAGTTAACATTATACAGCAGTGTCCTTAAACGGGTCATGCCAGTTTCAAAATAAAAGCCTCTTCCAGTTTTTGTGTTTTGGCTTTTTTGTTGATGTTAATATCCTTTCTGTCGGCGTGTTTCTCTTCAGACCAAAACGTGAAGAGAGAGTCGGGACGAAAAGTCCAGACTGGAAACATCAATGCCGCAAAGGTCAGTTTCTGCTGCAAAACTGTTGCTTTTAGCTCCTTTTTCTCTAAAGCCTCTTTCCTAAAAGGCCTAGTCAGCTTTAACTGGTTATCTTATGCATTTTAGTCTTATTTTGAAGCCTGTCATGCCATACACAATGTAGTAGGCATTATCCACAGCCTCTTTTTTTTAAAAAAAAAAAAGAAAGGTAGTTACTGTTACTACATTTTTGAGGTATGTTTTACAAAGCCAGACTGTTACGCTGTTGAGGTCCGTGGTTTGTCATCAGTTTCTTCTTGTGTTTTTGTTTTTCATTTAAAACATCTTGAACATAATATTGTTAACGCCTTCCTCCTCTTTTGAATTACCACTTTGATCTGACCTGGTCAACATGCCTTATTTTTTTCAGACCATTGCAGATGTGATCAGGACCTGCCTTGGCCCACGGGCCATGATGAAGGTTAGATTGCTTCAATAACCTCAACACAGACCGTTATATACAACCTGTGACCTATACCAGGGAATTACTTTACATTAGTCAATAACATGTGACTTGTTTCTTTTTTTGTCCAGATGCTTCTTGACCCAACAGGAGGAATTGTGATGACGAATGATGGAAATGCCATCCTTAGAGAGGTTGGCACCCATTTACAAATCTAGTCAATAGTTTGGGAGCGTCTGTGTTTGCTTGCTAACATCCTGCTTCTTCGTGACAACAGATTCAGGTGCAGCATCCTGCAGCCAAGTCCATGATTGAGATAAGCCGCACACAGGATGAAGAGGTGGGAGACGGGACCACTTCAGTCATCATTCTGGGTGAGAAGATGTGAAAAATGAAATCAAGTCTGGTCCTTTACAGAAGAAATATTCTATATAATCTAACATCTATCCGTCTCTCTCTGCTTATGTGTCTCAGCTGGAGAGATGTTGTCTGTAGCTGAACAGTTTCTGGAGCAGCAGATGCATCCGACAGTGATCATCAGCGCTTACAGACAGGCTCTTGAGGACATGCTGGAAACTCTGAAGGAAATCAGGTATACTTTATAACTGAGTTTTTTCCCCACTCTTTTCCTGTCGTGACAGGGAGATCAGAGTTTAGCGATGCTAACACTCGATCTGTGTACGATGCCAGAGCATCTTCAGAGCTTTGTCCTATGAATCATTAGATAATATTTCTCTGACAGTAACAACGGTTGCGTTTCTATTGTGCATTAGGCTGCCAGTTCTATATTTGTAAATTATACAAGTGAGATGCAATGCAATTTTTTCCTCACAGTCTTAATCTAGATGTGCTTCTGGATACACGAATGGCTGGCAGCTTTTAATTTGCATGCCTTTCAGATGTTTATTTTGTAATTTCTTTACAATCAAATGCAGCAACCTCTTTTTTTTCCCATCATGTTTTGGTGCAGGGAGACAGGGTAAAAATGGACTGTTCTCAGGAAAGTGCTCACAAGGAAAAGGAAAAAAAGGGGGGAAAAAACATGACACTCCCTTTCCTATTCCTGGAAAATAAACCACATCCACCAATCAAAACATTATATGGAGGAAAAACAGCAGAAGAGTCGCACCCTGGAGGTGTCATAACTGGGATGTGAACTTGTGTCTTGTGATGGACAGGAAATGCTGCTCTAGTGGCGTCAATAATTTGTGTGGCATCTTATCATGACACCTTTTATTTATTTTTTTATCAAAAAAAACATGAAGCATTGCCTGCATTTTAATGTAAAAAGTGTATATAACTCTGTTGTTTGTTAAATTTGTACATATCTTTTTGACAGTTACAATTTATATTTCTATTCTAAGCTATAAAAACAGTTTGTTAAACATGTTTGTCATTTTAACAGTTTAAAAAAAGTTTCTATCTGGGATTTTAAGTTTTTGTGATTTTTAGGTCTAATGTGTTAATACAGTTTGTCAAAATGAAAAAAATAATTAATACTCACAAAGGTGAGGTTGGTTTAAAGAAAGATACCAAACAAGGCAAGTAAAACATTTAAGGTGAAATATAGAGATACATTCAAAAGCAGTTAAAAATGGACACTTATACCCAAAACTCCAGAGGGTTTAAAGCCAAATTAGCAGCAATTCAATTGTATTATTGTTTAGAGGTTCACTGGTGGGTTTATGGTGAAATGTGTTGAACATTGTGCCTGTCCTCCTGCAGCACCCCCGTGGACACGTCAGACCGCTCCATGATGCTGAAGATCGTCCACTCTGCCATCAACACCAAAGCTCTGAGTCGCTGGTCAGAACTGGCTTGCACCATTGCCCTGGATGCTGTCCGTACGGTGGAGCTGGAGGAGAACGGGCGCAAAGAGATCGACATCAAGAAGTACGCCAAAGTGGAGAAGGTATGACCATCTGACGACACGGAAAGACACATTTCTGTTTGAGAATTCACAGCGAGAGGTTTGATCTCTGTGACAGTTTTAAAGGTCCGTCATGATTCTGTTGTTGTGTTCAGGTTCCAGGTGGGATCATTGAAGACTCGTGTGTCCTGAAGGGCGTGATGGTAAACAAAGACGTTACTCACCCAAGAATGAGACGGATGGTCAAAACCCCCCGAATCGTCCTGCTGGACTGCTCTCTGGAATACAAGAAGGGGGAAAGCCAGGTATAAACGCAGACCACAGCATCCTGAGCAACACACCGTGTAGCGCGGTGTTTAATGCAAAGTATTCACCTGTAGACCGACATAGAGATCAGCAAGGAGGAGGACTTTGCCAGAATCCTGCAGATGGAGGAAGACTACATCCAGCAGATCTGTGAGGACATCATTCGCCTCAAACCAGACCTGGTCTTCACTGAGAAAGGCATCTCAGGTAGGCTGCTAGGATCACACCTTAACTACAGCAGCGTGGTAGCCCTCTTCAGGTCAGGTCCTGTTACTATCAGCCAGTATTAGACGGGACACTCAGGACAACATGGTTGGATTTTAAAGGCAGAACATCTTCAAGTGGTCATTAAAAAAAGATAAAAAAGATTAACTTGGTGTTTTTCTGTCAGATCTGGCTCAGCACTACCTGGTGAAGGCAAACATCACCGCCATCCGCCGTGTGAGGAAGACTGACAACAACCGCATTGCCAGGTTCATTGTTTTTTTAATTTTTTATTTTAAACTCTGCAGTCGGTCTTCTGGAAGCTGAAAATGTCCTAAATCATGTTTTTCTTCTCGTTAGGGCATGTGGGGCTCGCATCGTCAGTCGGACAGACGAGTTGCGCGAGGAGGACGTCGGTTTGGGGGCGGGGCTGTTTGAAGTGAAGAAGATTGGAGACGAGTATTTCACCTTCGTCACCGAGTGTAAAGACCCCAAAGCCTGCACCATCCTGCTGAGAGGAGCCAGCAAGGAGATCCTGGCGGTGAGGTTTCTACTCAGCTGAGTCGCTCTTATAGAATCCAGGTGAATTTGGTTTAAATCCTGTCTGCTCTACAGGAGGTGGAGAGGAACCTGCAGGACGCCATGCAAGTGTGTCGTAACGTGCTGCTCGACCCCTTCCTGCTGCCGGGTGGCGGTGCCGTGGAGATGGCTGTGTCCAAGAAACTGACAGAGCGTTCCCGCGCTCTGACCGGTGTGGAGCAGTGGCCGTACCGCGCTGTGGCGCAGGCCCTTGAGATCATCCCCAGAACCCTGATCCAAAACTGTGGAGCCTCCACTATTCGGGTCCTGACGTCACTTCGGGTAAAATAAATTTAAAAAAGAAAAAAGTTTTCTAATTTTTAATTCCTGAGACAAAGAAATCAGTGTTCGTGGTAGGATCACATCAGTGAGGTACCAAAGCTTATTTAAAACCCAGTTGAGCACGAAAAAAAAAGTAAATAATTTAAAGAATAAAATACTGTAGAGTGTAATTAATATTGTGTTGGTGTGTGTGTGTGTGTGTGTTTAGGCCAAACACACTCAGGACAACAGTGTGTGTTGGGGTGTCGACGGAGAGACCGGCTGTCTGTCTGACATGTCCGTTCTCGGCATCTGGGAGCCGCTGGCCGTTAAAGCTCAGACCTACAAAACCGCCGTGGAGGTCAGAACCAGACTCAGTGAGATCCGTTCTTATCCACACTGACCATCAATGATACTGACAGGATTTGTACCCGTCACTCGTGTTTTGCAGACGGCCATCCTCTTGCTACGCATCGACGACATCGTTTCTGGCCACAAGAAGAAAGACAAAGAGGAGCCGATGGGAGGACAAGGAGCGGAGTAGATCTGCGTAGATCCAGGGTGAACCAGAACAACATCAGAGTCCGACAGCGTGCTTGTGTATTTCTGTGTGTGTGTACGTGTGTGTGGGGACCAGACGACTCTCTGAAACTTAATAAAAAACGATGTTAGGAACCTCATTCTTTTCTTGAGTTTCATTTGTTCAGATGCTTCTCTTGTCTTGATGATTTATAGAAGTGTTTCCACTTCTCAGGTTGTGACCTGAACATGTTTATTGATATGATTTGAAATAAACGGTTAAACAGAATAAACTGTTTAAAATAAGCTGTTGTAGTAATGATTCAGTTAAATTGTGGGCAGAGAATGAACATTTTTAACACTGATGGACTTTAAGTGACTTTTATAGATCAGTTTTTAACATTTCAGAAAACTTAATACATAGTTGTCATATTAGTTATCTCCATCCCAGACAAGTTTCAGGATCTTGATCAGTGTATGTGAGCAAAACTTTAACACAGCTCTCAATACTATTACACCATCCTGTGGTGACTAAATAAAATGATAGTGAATAAATTTATATACACAAAGACTGTCATCAGAATTTCAGCTTATTATAATGAGCATATACACAGAGATGACCTAAAAAAAAAAAAAGTCATTATTTTCTCTTTATATAATGATGGCACAATAAACGGTGATTCTTGGGTAAAAGATGTCAAAATTTCAATTTAAAGATAGTTTAAATTTGGAAAAAGAAACCAATAAAAATACTTTTAAAAATTGAAGTATATATATATATATATATATATATATATATATATATAAAACTTTAAAACAACATTTGAAATAAAGCAGATGAATAAGTGACAGTTAAAATCTAAATGTAATTTCTATGAACAATGTGAAAATATATATTTAAAAAAAGAAAAAAATGCTAAATTTAAGCCGATTAGGTGATTTTTCCTGCTTCTTCATTTATATTTTATTTCATAACTATGAATAATATTTTGATTAAGACAGCTCATTTGTTTTTTCTTAAGATCACGTGGAGGGGCGTGGTCTCTTGGTCAGCTGACGTGAAGGAGGGGTCATGTGACTCGGGGGCAGCTTTGTCACAACAGTAATGGCGACTGCGGGGAAGACGCGGAGTGGAAGAGTTTGTGTGATTTTTTTACTTGTTTCTGTTTTAAGTTCATGTCAAAGTTTACTTTACAGAGCAGAGACATTCAAAAGACAGGTAAGAAAATGAATTTACTTGGAACTGGTTTAAATTAGACGATAACAGGCGAAAACAACAGCAAGAAACGGACGGAAGTGAAAGTATTGATCAGAATTTAATTTTAAACACCAAGTCTACAAAAGCTTAAAAAATTATATGGTTGTATGTTTAAAAACATGAAGTACGGATTATTTTATATTACGTTTTTTATCTGTTGAGATGCAAAGGAGAAAAGCCACACTAATAAATTTGTTTCGATACAGAGTGTCAGGAATCAGCTTTTTTATTGAATAATAGCAAAATACATTTAAACAGAATTGTTTTCAGGTTGCAGCTCTTAAAAGGCTTAAATCTGAAATATGAAACGTTCATCTCGAAAGTCATTTTGATTTGGAATTACATTGAATACCATTTTAAATTATGTACCCAGTTTCCTCTAGTTGTTATTTCAATGCTGGCTTTAGTTTCATCTATTGAAATGTGGAAAAAAAAGGTTCTTATCATTTGAGATAATTTCTTTATTTTTATAACTGCTACTTTTTGTTAACTTTGTCTCATATATCAGTCTGCAGTGATGAACTAAATGAGTCTATTGAATGTTTGGATGTTCAAATGTATTTTGAGTCTTTAATCTTTTAAATGTAAAGAAAGTATCTACATGATAATAAAATAGTTAACGCAACTGATTAATTAAAATTGGTAGATACTATTACATGTATTTTTTTACATGCATGCTTAATTCTTCTATCGTTTTACAGTACTGAGTAACACTTAATAGGTCAATTAGATTTTTTTTTTAAATTTCCTTTAAATAAGAAAATAATTTAAAAAACAACAAAAAGACAATCATGTGACCAGATGAATTAAACCATTGAATATACATCAATAATCTTATCAGAATAAAGCTTCTCATTTCCCCTCAATGATAAAATCTTTTTTTGAATGTAAAGCGGCTTTCACCTGAACAATGAAACAATCAGCTTTTGATCACAGATTAATTTACACTCATCTGTTTTGTTTTGTTTTTTTTCCTTCTGCTGTTTTTCAGCTTTCGGTGCAGTTAAACCCAAACTTCAACTCAACGCCCCCTGGTGGCGACTTGCTGCATGTGCGGGCTGTGGGCGACAACGACACGCTGCACTTCCTGTTCTGCAGCCAGGGGGCGCCGACGTTGCTGATTGTCCACACCAACTCTTCATCCTCTAATGTCAAGGTCTGGCGGCATTCTTGTGTGTTGGCAATAATAATAATAATAATAATAATAATAATAATAATAATAATAACAATAATAATAACAATAACAATAATAACTCAACAGTAAGTGCGATTGCCTTTTTGAAAGCAGAAATTTATTCGATCTTTCATGTGTGTCGTCATAATCCCAAGGACGAAAAACATCAGCAGGCATTGCAGAAAAGTGATTATTGTTCCCTATACATCTTGAAAAGGTTTTCAGGTGGTTTCCAAACAGTTAGTGCCTATCATTTGGCAATGTGAAGATTTATTTTTAAGGAAAATAATCAAAACAGACGATAAACACGATGCTCAGAAATTAAAGATTAAAGAAAAAACATTGATGACTCTGTAGACCCCAGTTATTAAATTTAAAGCTAATTTTAGCACAATTAGGAAAAACCTTTCACAAGTATGGCTTGTTTTTTAAAGCACTTTAAAGATAAAAGAACAAAGGTGTTGCCATGGCGCTGTTAAAATCCACAGCTCAATCTGATTAAATTACTGAATCAGGACTTTGAGAGAACTGTGCATATCTGAATGTTCATTAACTTCAAATGAGCTGCTGCAGTACTGTCAAAAAAAGTGTAAATTATTATTATAATTTTAAAAAACTACATTAGCTACCACTTTTTCTGCAATACCTTGAGAGTATCATCTAATCTATATATCTATCGATTGATACATCACATATATAACATGTAGTCCAACCCAGTACACAGTCTTCAACCCTAGAATTATACTTCTGATGTAATTTTTTATTTTTATTACATAAAAATGTTTGTTTATATTAATTGTGTTAAACATGTGTGTTTTTAAAAAAGGTTTTCTTATGTAAGATTTACATTTCTCTTGACTTTTTTTATTTTATTTTATTTTTTAAACGTTGCTCAGGTATCTAAGAGGTGGCTTTTGTTTTCTGTCTCAGGTAAACTGGCCCCAGTTTTTGGCTCGTAATACCAGCGGCAGCCTGACGGTGGAGCCACAGAGCAGCATCCTTTACAACACAGCTGTGGTCTTCAGTCGGGTCAGAACCATGTCCCAGTCCAGCTTCAATCATATTCATGTTTCTGGAGTAAAGCTTGTTTTTTTTAATGAATTATTTTATTTTAAAATCTCTCCTCAGCTGTGGGAGTACAATGACGTGAACGACACAGCCGAGCCGACCTCCAGCCTGGACTTCTACCCTCCGTACCAGCTGCAGGACTTCAGCTGGTCTCACCTCCAGCTGTCTGATTATGTAGCTCTGCTCTGTGGAGCCGCTCCAACCTTTGACAACGGATCGCTGTGCTTGCAGGTCCGTCACCATGGCGACCTAAGTCACATCGTATACCCTGAGCAGAATTAGTTAATGAAATTGGTTTTAAACGATAATGAAATAAGAGAAACTGAACAATTAAGTGTTTTTATACTTTAAATGAAATGTTTTTTTTTTGTTTTGTTTTGTTTTTTTCTCCCTAGCTGTCAGTGTTTGACTCAGACGGGCATGCCGAGTCATTGCCCCGCCTCCTGCATTCCGCTAACTCCTCGCAGGTGCAGGTGTGGCTCGACGGCGTGTCGCCACGGTCGGCTAACTCCAGGTTCCTGCTGGAGCTGGAGGCAGTGGGTGGAGCTTATCCTCCGAGCAGAGTGGACGTCAGTCGCTCCATTGACGACGAGTTCACGCCATCGATATTCCAGGTGACCAAAAAAAACAATGGAGAATAAAACTCAAATGGGGTTTAAAGTGTTTTAAACTGAACCAGATGGTGTTTACAAGTGTGCTAAAGTGTTAACCCGTTCTTGTGCAGGTAAAAATAAAATAAAAAACAACAAACAGAACTATTTTTTTTTTTTATTGTGCCTTTATTTATTTAATGTAAAACTCTTCCGTACCTTTATCGGTTCTCTTGTGATGTCATCAGCCGCTCTTCTGATTTCCCAGGTGTCTCAGTGGGTGTCATCAGCCAATGGCAGCTCGGACGTAATGGGTTTCGTCCAGTGGAAACCGGTAGCGTACCGCCAGCCCCACCCAGTTCTGGAGGACGCCACGCCGTGCCGTTACTCCGAGCCGCAGTTGCAGCGCGGGAACCTGACGGCAGCCTCATCCGGTCTGATCCGAGCCTTTTACTCTGACCCGGAAGTCACGGGACTGAACGTGAGCTTCGGCATCGCGGGAGAACCGTTCTACAACAGCACCAAGTTCCTCAGCTGGTCAGTTTGATTGATCATTGATCGGTTCTGATCGATCGCCTGAACGCGGCGGATGCTGACCTTGTCTGTGTGTCGTCTCCCTCCTTCAGGACGGTGCTGGTAGGCGTCGGCTCTCCACCCGTCGACTCGTTCTCCCCGCTGGTTCTCACCATCATGGCGGTGGGTCTGGGGGCTCCCATGGTCCTCTTGTTGTTGGGCGGAGTCTTCGTTTGCGTTCATAAAAGGAGGAAGGCCTCAGAAACGACCTACGAGCCCATCAACTGAGGGACGAGTCGCCAGAGACGCTTTTAGATGAAAAGTTTTAGAGAAACTTACCGGAAACACCCAACAGTCCAGACAACAGTGACACAAGAGACGTGTTTTTTTTTTTTTTTTTAAAGTGATCAATAACTCTGATCAGTTAGCCATTTGATTTGATCATCACAAGGTCCAAAATGTGTCTTATTTCAGAATTTTCGGATCATGTTATTCAACCCACAGCTGATGGCATTTGTTTATAAATGAGTTCTCCTCCACTTTTAAAAAAATGTAGAAATATTTCAGTGAGTTGTGAGATTTTTAAGCTCATGTTTATTATTCTTTCTTTTTTTTCTTCTTAGATTTGGAGTAAAATCAATTCTGACATTTTGTCCAGGGATCTTTGTTATACTGAAAATATAAACCTTAAATACACCTTACATATTTATTATAGTGTAAAAAGTTTTTTTTCTCAAACAACATCTTGCATTAGTTTTTTTTCTTTTTTTTTATCAAACTGGGGAAATGTTGCATTTGTCAGGGTTTATACTTGATATTGACTGCATATTGAACTATATTCTTTTTATACATTCAGTGTTGCAGTATTTGGCAGCAGGACGGTAAATAAACTGTTTCATGATGATGAAGAGGAGTTTGTCATCTGATTAATGTTGATTTAAGCTTGATAAAAATCACAGAAAGTATAATTAGTCATGACATCATCTGATCTGACACGTGCGACCAGTCTGAAAATTAGATTTTAACTCAGAAGTGACTTAAGTTTACAAACAAGTGGTCAGCAAGCTTTAAACAAGCTAAAATAAATTTTTTTTTTCCCCAGATATGAACTGTAATCAGACCACAAGGTTCAAAGGAGCCAATGTTTGTTTTTGTTACCTTTTAATAATTGCAAAATTTACATGTCTTTTTGCAAATTTAATGAATTTCTGTTCAATTTTTTTTTCTGAGCTGTTTTGCAGCTAATTGGACCATGAATAAAACATTTAATATGTAAAGTATTTTCATAGTTTGACTCGTTAATTCAAATTCATGCTATTTCTGTGTTTTTAAAATTCATCAAAAGTCAAAGTTACGTCACTGAAAACAGAAGCACAAAGATTTTATGTTGACACTATTTCTAAACTACATCACAAAAACCAGAGAACCTAACCCAGGAGCTGTAATTTATTGTTTATATTAAGTTATATACAGTCTCATGTCGTTTCATTACAATTTTAAAGATACTCTATGCTGCAATACCACATATAAGCACAAGGGGGCAGTGTACTGTAAATATTTCACATGTAAAAGTGCACCTCTAGTGGTACAAAGTGGTATTACAGGACGTCTGGTGCAACAATGTCAGTGGCTCCCTTGTGAACATGGCAGCTCTGTGCGCCCCCATGTGGTCAGACTGGGTATTACTACAGAGTGGCTTTAACTTCTGAGTTTAAATGTTTTATTGTGTAAAACTTGTGTAAAAATAATAAAATATTCCTCCCTGGGGTGCAATTTCTTTTTTAAAGAATTGTTTTGGCCTTTTTTTAAAAAAAAAAATTGTCATGCATTTTATTAGATTTATATGAAAAATTTAAGAAAAAAAATTACATCTACTACATGCCTATCCATTAACATTATGGATGCAGTTCAATTAAAACTAATAAGTGCTATTAAGTCTTATCTTATTGTTACTCTTATTATGAACCACCTCAGTTTAACTTCATCTGAAAAATAGTCTTACACACAATCATCTTTCAAAATTAGTTGTCCAAACTGGAAACTTGGTACTATTTCCTGTCGATCCAACCAACAAACTAATTCACATAACTGTAGATGAAAAAAAAAAAAAAAGTGTAAAAATGAACTTTTAAACATGAAGAAATCTCGTTAGTGTTTTCAGTTTTTCTTGAGTTTATTTTGTCAGAAACTCACATTTAAACAAATCCAGAAAATAAAGCAAACTACTATTTACAATAAAATAATTTGAATGTTGTCTGTGTGGTTGCCGTGTCTCGAGATACTTGTACATTTGACCACCAGCTGATGAATGGAGCATCATCCATGACAAAAAAAAAAAAAAAAAGGGAAAAAATTCACTTCTGTATCAGTCTGGCCAATCAGAGACACCTTAAATGATGATGTCATTAAGTAGGTTCACCTCTTTTTTCTTCTCACCAGGGCAGAAGCCGCCTAAATATCACGATGAAGAGCAAACCTGTTTGTCAGCAGCTAGAACCTTTAAACAGCGTGAATCTGGAATCAAGGTGTGTTTTATTTACAAGATTAGATGAGTCGAGAAGAAAAGAAAAAAAATATTGTCATCCATCAACTTGCTTTGATAATAAAAATATAATACTCTGATCTTGATGGTGGATCCAAGAAGAGCTTCCAACACACATGCCAGTGAATACAACGATTAAATAGTTATTTTTGTTTATTTTGGGGCAGGAACCAGTCGGAAGCCAGCAAGTTGTGACATCAAGTGAAAACAAGCATCAAAGGTCCGGTTTTGACCCATTTTAGATCTCAGGCTGTTTTAATTTTAAAACTGGTAACGACTAGAGATTAAATTAGCAGCTGATTTTTAGAAATAAATTCTCAGTAAAGACTTGATCCAATTTAGTCGCATCATGCGAGGCCGATGTAAAGAAATGTTTTAGTGAGAAACAAACCGGATTACCTCAAGCAACATCAAATTTAATTTAAACTCAATTTTCCCATCGGGCTCAGAACCAATAACTTTGATAGTGTTTAATTTGGCATTTCAGCATATGAAAGCTTAGCATTTCATTTAAAAAAATACAAAAAAAAAAAAAACAAGAAAAAAGGTTAGTATTATCTCTCACCACAGAACAAAATTGACACCACGACAGAACCAAGACGTGATTCCTTGTTTTTTTTTTTCTGTTCTTGTGACGTCTTTTCGAACCAGATGTTTTGACATCAGGACGCTGCCACGGCCCCCCGTTAACGGTCCGGTCTCTGCTAGACCCCACAGGCTGCTATGACGTCACGGCTCCATCTCTAGTAAAGTCTTCACTCACCGTGGAGCGCCGTGACGTCACCAGATCAGGCTGCAGCTCCTGTTTCTGAGAAGTTTCCGTTTCATTTCTGTTCTGTTTGGTTCTGAGCCTCATTTAGTTCTGATTCTAGTTTGTTTTGTTTTTTTTTTAAGTTTTGTTGGGTTTTACATCAAATCTATAAACTTTATGGATCTTCGCTTCATAATTTCCTGATCCATTTGTAAACTTTAACCGTTCTGAACAATGTTTTGATGACCCAGACTGTTCTGGGATCTGATACAGTTACACTTGTCTGAGATTTTTAAAAGGAAATAAACAGTCGCTGGTGAAGATGAAACATCATCGATGAAGAACTGAGAATCAGAGTCTCTAAAGGTCCTTTTGTCTCTGTCATGTTCACAAGCTTGTTTTTAAATAAAGTTTGCGTTGATCAGCTCCATCCGTTGCTAAAACACTGCTGTGGGATAAAAACCGTACTCAGTCCCGGGTCCTGCTGCGTCAAGCGCCCTAGATGGACTCGATCTGGCGCCGGACCTTTTCAGAAGCGAGCCGGTCGAGCCAGCGCTGACGGACGACAACCAGGACGGCAAAGAGAGCTGTCAGAGCCAACATGGCTGCTTCGAACTTCCAGAAGAGATGTTCTTCCATCATAGCGGAGCGGCAGCTGCAAGGCGGAGGAGAACAGTTACCACCTCCACCCACATTCAACTCAGGAAACATTTGTGGACTGAAGTCCAGTGATGAGTGGGAACTGACCTCTTGTACTCTTCTCTGCTGGACTTGGTGCAGTTGATCCTCTCTACGTATCCCGTTTGTCTGCAAGCCGACTGGGACTTCTGAAACAACATCAACACAGTTTGGATTCAATTACTGGCCCGATAAAGTTTCTTATATCCCATTTTGTGAGCTGATTGATTATAGATGTAAGCAGCAGGATAAGCACTTTGATTTCTGAAGTTTTCCCCCCAATATCTGTTTAGATCTGAATTGTAACGAGACCTTGACTCATTCAAATCTCTTTAAAAAAAACAAACAAAAAACAACAACATATCACTGCTGATGTTGGCAGCACAACAAACCAGTAGAAAAGTTGATATACAGGAAGTGGAAGACATTTTCTCAATTTTTCAATAAATATTGTTTTTTTTATATCTTGCAGTTATTGGAGAAATGATGGCGAGACTGCAGCAACAAAGTCCCACCGTATCAACCAGTCATTGCGTGGAACTGATCACAGTGAAAGATTTATTGGTTTACTGGAGAAAAGAGGAAAAAAAGCAGCATTTTCAATGTGTATATCACATTTTTGGACTTCATGTTGACTCAGAAACAGCTGCCATCCAACAACAGCTTTTCTTAATTAGGAATAAAAAAGAATTAAACACAAGATCTGAATGGATTCAGACCAAGTAAAGCAATAAGACATAAACTGATTAAATACAGATACTGAGTATGAAACAGTTTCATTTGAAACTTTTTATGAAACACAACTAGGTTAGTTGTAAATATTTTTTCACATATAACAAGGAGATTCAGTTTTTTAAGCCTATAAAACTGTTTACTCACGCTGTGGAAGTCGCTGCAGCGGCCGCACTCCTCCAACACGACAAACTCCTCCACCAGCCAGCAGGGGGCGGCCACGGGCTTCACTGCTGCCCCAAACAACAGGCGTCGGTTCACAAAGTTAGTGAATGCTTTTTAAGTTTTAATGCTGTTTTTTTGTTTGGTGTATTTTGAACACAGCTTGAGTTGTACCTGTAGTTTTCTCTTCACTCAGCAAAGCTGCTCCAAAGACTCTGAAACACACCACATTTAGGCATCAAACATCCCTCTCGTTTTGGACTCGAGATCATTGTTCGCTCTGTTTGCTCTTCTAATGCTTAAGTAAAGTTCAGACCTCAACTAAACTGAAACCCCGTGGCAGGACTTTAACTGTGGATTTCCCACAATCTCAATGATCTGAGGCTATGATGAAAGGACCAACATGTCAAAATCCCCTCATAACAACCTGAAAAACAAAATCAGTCCCGGAGTCAACAACACCTCTGATGCAGAGAGCTCCCACTGAGACAACACCGGAGTTAAAAAGTAAAAAGTGTAGAAAAAAATAAAAATATATATAAAAACAGAAATAAAAATATTTTTTAAAATAAATCATAATAGGAAAAGGCAAATAAGTCGTACATCCATTTTCTATCCCCGCTGGTCCCTGTACGGGGTCACGGGGGTCTGCTGGAGTTTATCCCAGCTCACTACAGGTGAGAGGCTGGGGTACACCTGGACAGGTCACGAGTCCATCGCAATAAAGTCGTACAAGAAACGACTAATTAAAGTGGATCTATAAACTACTGAATCCTCTGGGTACTTTACATTTCTCAAAATGATTTATTTTATTTGGCTTCATTTATTAATAAGGAATAACGTTGACTAAAACTAAGATCTTCTGCAATAAGATGATTTTATTAAATTTTTATATCCACAGAAGATTAAAAAAAAAAGAAAAACGAAGTGAATTAGTGTTGTTTAAAAAAGATAACCTATTGACTTTTGAAACATGTTGCATTTAACTGTTTTTGTTTAACCTTGAGATATCCACGTTAAACGTAAATTTTAGATTTTTGACCAAAAACACCAAAGTTGTCTTGATATTACGTACAATTCATGAGGAATGGATCACTACTTTATCGTCCTCGGTCACCTTGTTTTTGTGATCAATGTGATTGAAAACCGATATCAAGATTAAACTTCCCTACACTGCACAGCTCCCAGTGGTACCTGAGGGAGACGAGGCCCCAGAAGAGAGCGTGGAGGAGGAGGATTCGAGGTCGACAGCAGCCGACGGGGATCCGACAATCGCTCTCCATCAGTCTCCTTCTCCAGTTAAGCGAACCCGCAGCCACCCTGGTACTCCGCCGCCAGTTACCGGACTGGTTCTGCACCTGCGTGCAGGTTGTCTGTTGGATAGTTTCCTGTCCGTTTGCTTACATGGTGCCAGAACAAAGTTGATCTGTCCTTATTTTTAAGGCAACAGACTGCTGAATCCTGAAAGATAAAACAGATGGATTAATCAATAAGTCTGACTTGTCATTCTCTTGCCAGATAACATTTTCACATTTAAGACTTTTTTTTTTTTTTTTTTTTTTGCTGATTTAAAAAAAAGATATTGATTGATTATTTGCTCCATAAGTTACTAAAAGAAAGCTGAAAGAAAAGTTTTTTTTCTCAACGGAAAATCAGAAATTTTAACATAGGCCAAACAGTAGGAACTTTAATTCATATGTTTGGATCTGACTCTTTATTTCTCATATTTAGTGACAAATATTTTGATAAATCTAAATTATAAAACACAATTTCCTTGTTTTTTTTACTTTTTAACAGTAAAATACCAGATACAATCTCAGAACCCCAAATCGAATAAAAAACCGAATTTAATTATTACTTTTTAGGCTGAAACTATTTTCAGATCAACCCTAACTCCATCGTATAAAACAATGTGAACTTCGAACAATCAACGGATTTAAAATGATCAATAAATGATGCTGAAGAGACTCAAAACAAAGATATATGACGTTTACCCGGCTAGATTATTCAAATATGTCCATTTATTTAGCACAGTTACATTTAATGGGTTATGGTTTAACACAAACTCTTCTGGTAAAGCTGTGAAATCCAGACAAAAATAACACCATTATCACATCTTAAGAGGAGCTAACATTAGCCGAGCTTAGCTCAACTCACCGTAATCAGATGAAACAGCAGCCATTTTAGAGTCAACGAAACAACCCGGGAAAAAGGAAAACAGTTTTAAAACTCTCGAGGACTCAAACTGTTGGTCAAATATACCGAGTAATAAACAAAAAGTTGGTTAACTTCACGAACTGCTACCACACTGGTTCACGGCCTCAAGCAAATACAATAATGTGGAAAAAACACCTACACAAATGGTGCTTCCGGTGCAGTCTCTTCAAAATAAAAGTACCCCAAGAGAAAAAAAAATCCCCCATTAATATAACCGATTTAGCAAATCTCAATATTTTGAATCTCAGGTTCATAACTGAAATCTCTTTCATCAATATCTAATAAGTTTTAAATTTTCCTTTCATTTTGATCCGCTTTGCTAAGCTTTATTATTCATTAATTTATTTTCTGTATTTAAAATAATCTAAAACAGATTTAAGAGAAGAAATATATTCACTTAAAGCACAATAATGGAAAATAAAATAAACATCAGATAAGAAGATAATCTGGAGACCAGATCCCAAAAACTTGTTTGCTCAGTGAATTTTAAGATGTCCTTTGGTGTGTGTTTTTGTTGACAAGAGTGTATCTAAAGTGGAGCGTCAACCACTTGTTCACATGGTAGTTTCATCTGAAAAAATCCAGCTCTCTGCTGGACTCTCTCCTGCTTCAAAAGGAATACTGAAAGCATATACACAATTTTGGGTCTCTTTCTTTTTCCATTTTTAGTGATATTGGACATTTATTTTGAAGGTTAGCAACCAAAACTTCCTGTAGTCACGTCAGCCTGTTGGAAACTGAAAACATCTATGTTGGCGGAGAAAACGTAATCAATTGTTGTCCAAGTTCCGCCACTTGCGGATACCAAAGCCTTGACCTATGACCTTGACTGACGTCAACCTCATCTGATGAGAATATGTTCTTTCTCTCTGTCTTTCTCTACATATATGTAT
>JAOWBL010000003.1:1477436-1498599 GCA_028564865.1 Zenarchopterus dispar
TTTATATGTATATATTTATAGTCTAACTAAACAAGTAAAAAAATATGGTTCCAGTTAAAATATTTTGGAGGAAGGTAAAGAACATGGCCAGTTAAAAAAATAGAAAAATTTAAGTTGTAAGATAAGAGTAAAGTAGACTGTTCAAGGAGGTAAAAATTTACTTTAACAGCTTTTAAAAAATTTTTTTTTAATCTCGCGTGGTTACACTAACAGTGATGTCTGCAGGGATGCACCCACTCTGAGTGGAAATCATTATCAATGTGGGCCAGTTAGAAGTCTGCATGTCATTCACTAGCAGTAGACAACAAGTTTTGTAGGCAAAAACCTTTAAATTTGAGTACATTTTGCAACATCGGGCAGATTTCCGTGCAACACGGGATATTTTGTTGTAACACAACAAAAATAGTGCCCTTTTTCTATTTTTGAGCTGATTCGAGGTTAAAGTCACATGTTTTTGCATCCTAACAAGTTGCAGTGTTTACACACACATTACGAAATGTTTTTATCGCCCTTTTTTTCCTCTGTGTCAGGTGATCAGGTTCTGGAGTGGAACGGCAGGGTTCTTCAGGGCGCCACGTTTAACGAGGTCTACAACATCATCATGGAATCCAAACCAGAACCACAGGTGGAGCTGGTGGTGTGTCGCCCGATTGGGTGGGTTACAGTGAGATTTTATTTCAGATCAAGTCTTTCTTTTTATTTGAGAGACAAAAAGCAAATGTGTGGAGTATTCATCTTTGAACCCGAAGTTCTGTTGTGGTAGAGCGTGATGTTTTCTGTTCTTCAGAGATGCCTCCAGAGCAGCAGACGGTTCCCACGTCCACCTGGACTCCAGTGAGTGTCACACAGCCCACCCTTGCTCAGTCTCGTTCGGTAGTGTGGATGCTCGCATCTTCATAGTCAACAGAACCCAGGCGAGGTTCTTGCTGAGTCTGTACCTCTGTCTTCCTCGTTCAGGTTCCAGCTCCTTCGACTCTCAGAAAGTCGGTCCATCGATCTCCGTCACCTCTCCCATGAGCCCCAGCGTTCTGTCCGGACAGGTTTCTGTAAGTTTTACCCAGAATCCCCTGCACGTGGCTGGCATTCAGCCCGCTGTGAGTTAACGGTCGTTTCCATGACGATGCTTTCAGACTGTGAACAGACGTCCTCTGGTTCCCAGAATTCAGGTAAACCATAGAAGAAGAGTAGAGAGAGACGTTTAGTTTAGTTTTAGTGCCGTGGTAGGATAGATCGCAGTCCAGACTAGTTTTTCTGGCTCAAGTGTTTAAATTGTTCCTGGTTCCTCTGTGGTTCTGTAGTGTTCCTCTTTCTGGATCTTCTGGTGTCAGTTGGGTTTCTGCTCCTGCTGGTACTGCTGGCTTTCTTCTCACGGGATGGATTTGTTTGAACTTTAAGATCTGCTTTCATTTCAAATACTTCTGAGAGTGACATGTCCCACTAGCTCAAGGAACTGCTTAAAAAGGTTCTGGGTTCTGGTTCTGGTTTGTTCTTCGGGCTCTGCTGCTCGTGTTTGGGTTCTTGGGTTCCTTTAGTCCACCGTTTAGGACTACGTTGATTCAGCGGTCTGTGGGACTTTGCAGATGTTCTGAAAGTTCTGACCTCAGCTAAGTTCGGTTCTGTTTTTGTTCCACTGAGCCATATTTCTCTGTCGGGCTCTGTAACAGCTGGGTTCTGTTTTAGTTCTTAGGTGCTACAAAGAGGCCCAAATAACTGAGTTAATTTTCTAAATGGTTCTGCTGCAGTTCTGTATGTATGTAGTTCTGTTTTTTGTGGTTCCTGTGCTGTTTGGACCACTGACTATGTTCCATGTTATCCATGTGTTTTGTTAGATGTTTATTTATGGTTTAACTAATGTTGTACAGGTTTCAGCTATGGTTCTGTGGCTCTTTTCGACTCCAGAACCCTTTGCTCTTCTATTGGATAAAACTTGGTTCGGTTCTGTCCTTGTTTTTGTTTCCTCTGTGGTTGTAATGGTTCTGTTGTGGGGTGTTTTTTTACGTAGATAAAGCTGTGGTACGATAAAGTGGGTCACCAGCTGATCGTCACCGTTCTCGGAGCCAAAGAACTTCCTATTCGGGATGACGGCCGGCCCAGAAACCCTTACGTCAAGATCTACTTCCTGCCAGACCGGAGGTAGAACAGTTGTGTCCGGTTCTTTTGTCATGGTTGGACGTGGGCCCGGTTTCATGAGTGACTGTGAGTTGTTGGTTCCCATCTGCACAGCGACAAGAGCAAACGTAGGACGAAGACGGTGAAGAAGTCGCTGGAACCCCGGTGGAACCAGACTTTCATGTACTCCCCGGTCCACCGGCGGGAGTTCAGGGAACGGATGTTGGAGCTGACCGTATGGGACCAGGCCAGAGTCCGGGAAGAGGAGAGCCAGTTCCTGGGAGAAGTGAGAACTCAGAAAACACTTTTTTTCTAGCGTCCGTCTGCGTTCTTGATGTGTCACGCGTTCTGTCGCTTCCACTCAGGTCCTGATAGAGCTGGAGTCGGCGCTGCTGGACGACCAGCCTCACTGGTACAAGCTGCAGCTTCATGACGTTTCCTCGGTGCCGCTGCCGAACGCCTCCCCGTACCTGCAGAGGAGAGGGCTGCAGGCCGAGCACGCACAGAGCAGCAGGAGGCTGCAGAGTGAGTCGGGAATGACACCGAACCTGTCTGATAACAGAACCATTTTATGTTTCATTGTTTCCTTTTTTTGGATTTTGAAATTTGTCCTCGGTTAACCATTCTCACCATGTTGTTTTTTGCATTCTTCTTCTGTGTCTGTTTACTTTACTTCACTCATTCGATGACAGACAAAGGTCCTTACTATAACTCAGGTAATGACGCATATCTGTGTGTGTCTGTGTTGGGGAGAGGGAGGGAGTTTAACTACTTTAAGCTACAATTAAATCCTACATGAGGCATTTAGCGTCAGGAAAAGTGGGATCTTTTTTCATTTGTTGCAAAAATGGCAACGTGAGATTTTATGTGACTTTTTTTTTACCAAAATAAAGTGTAGTAATGCAAAGTACTGATGAGTATTTAGTGTCTTACCTGGAATTTTTTTAGATTTGAAATAGTTTTTTTTTCTTTCATCCCAGTTCGATGAAATTAGTTAATTTGGCTTTTACAAAACTGCTCCATCTACTGCTGTTTAGACATGAACTACTTATAAGTACTTCTCACTAGCCTCTCAAAAACTCTCTCGTGAAATCGGTCTGGTACACATGATCCCATTTCCCCCGGTACAAAATGTACCGAATCAATTGCTACACGACCGGGATGGGATTTATACATTGACTCGTCTTGGATGGTCAGCCAGGTAAACTCTATACAACCCCACTTTAAGGGAAAAAACAAGAACTATCCCTTTAAGGTATTCCTAGGAGCTAACATGGTTTCAAATATACAAAAAAAAAAAAAAAAGTTATGCAAAAAGACAATCTTTACATCTCTGCTAGATAGTCGCGGGTCGTTGATCAAGAGTTCATGATGGTTATTTTGAAATACTTCTGGGATAATTGTTGGTTTTAATTGAGTAAAAGTTGTATTTAATTGGTTGAAGATTTTCTCGCTACTCTCGTATTAGTAAAGATGTTGTAGTTAAGCAAAAGATCCTCAAAGGTGTGTGATAATTCTTCGAAATTCCTCAGGAGCTTAAAAGGAGTTAAAAGAAATCCTGCAAAGAGCTAGAGGCAACTCTTAGTGGCTCTTACTCCTTTAGATTGATGAATAAATATCTTTACACTTCCTCCAAAGATCTATGATGAGAACTATTGATTAGAGTTCCTTCTGGGGGTCCAGATAGTTTTCAACAGTACTTTACCAATCCTACAGAAAGTCTTAGAAATGCCATTGGAAGGTTAGCATGTCACCGATGAAGAGATTTTTGATCCTTGATGGATGTTTGAGTTTTAATCAGGATCTAAAGTTACCAAAAAAAGGTTTCAGATCCCATTTTTGGTCCACTCCTGGTGATATCTTAGCAGCCACTTTCTCGGGGCTTGTGTGAATTCCTCGCCCACTGATTCCTGTCTGCGTGTACAGAAGTGGGGTGAAGCTTGAAGATGATAGCTTGAGAGGTTGAACGCGCTGCTCTAACAGTCAGTCCAGCTGCTCCTCAGCCTGCTGTGTGTAAACACACTCTAATGTGGCGCTGAGCGGCTTCTGGCTGGTAAATGACCAGAAGGTAAACAGTGGAGGTTTAACAAAGGTGTCTTTTTACCTCCGATGTGGCCCAACTGCTACTGATACAAGTGAGAGTTTAGGTGGGTCCAAGACATCAGAAAAAAAAAGTCCCTTCTTTACTCAAAGATAATGAAAAGCCCGAAAGGGATTCATGTGGTTGTAGTGTAAATTTTTTTTTTTAACTTTTGGGAAACGCTAGAGATTTAAAAAAAAAAAAAAATCCAACAGATCTGAATGTCAAATATCACTTATAGTATCTCAGTGGGTCTGATAGAGGTTCTTTGTACATTTATCGGGGTTCTGAAAATAATTACTGACTTTTGAACACATGCTATAATCCTTTATAGGGCAGTCAATAAAATACTTTACATTTTAAAATCTCAACTCTAAAGGGTTACTGGAGAATATTAAAGGAGCCCTATTAATATTGTAACTTTTTTTTTGTAATAACCATAGTATGTAAATCTGCTGAAGTTACCAAATATGCTCACTTGCCCCGTGAAGGGTTAAAAGTTTTAAGCGTATATCAGACGTTTCAGCGGTTCCCGGAAAAATTCCAGGAACTTTTAACTGAAATCAAATGAAGCGCTCCTTAAATGTTGTTCGTTAACACGTTTCTCATCATGCTGTTCAGTCTAACAGTTTCAGATTTGTTGACCTTCCTGTAGGATTATGGATGAGCTGCTTACAGGCTTAAACATCCACCTTCTCTCTCTCTCTCTCTCTCTCTCTCTCTCTCTCTCTCTCTCTCTCTCTCTCTCTCTCTCTCTCTCTCTAGGGTCTCAGAGGATCAGTGACAGTGAGTTTTCAGATTATGACTGTGAAGACGGCATCGGGGTGATATCAGGTAAACTCAAAGTCCCGTCTTGAACAGAAGCAGAACGTTCAGACAATATGATGCTTTGGTGAAATATTATTAAAATGCCATTTTAAAGTAATCAGTTATTTGTAAATCATGAAAACAACAACAATAATACAAAAAAAGCATACTGAATGTGGTTTTTAACTGTGCTACTGTACTGTGAAATATGTAAAATTTTAGTTGCATCAAGGGCAACAAAAAGAAAATTTGTGTTTACTTAAAAAAAAACAATCATTTCATTATTAATTAGGGTAGTACACAAAAGGTCAGTAACATGAGGAGAACACTGGAGTGACAAAAGCTTTCAGACATAAAAATGGTTTTAAAGGTTGATATGAACATAGTTTTAAAAATTCAGAATAATGTTTATCAATATTTAACAGTGAAATCCTGGGATTATTATCTTGCAACACCATACCATTTTATGAAGTTATTAAAACTTTGTGAAAACCATTGTCAGTAAAGACAAGTCTTTGCTCTATCAAACCAGAGTCTCTGAGTTCACGCTGGTCTTCACATTCTGGATTATCCAGCTCCACTGCATCAAGTTTCCAACTTCACTCAAAAATGTGATATCAAGTAGTCTGAATCTAAAATTATTTTCCATCCATGAATATTGAACTCTACTTTTTTTTATCCTCTGTGCAGATTACAGACAGAATGGACGGGACTTTCACAGCTCCACCCTCTCAGTGCCAGAGCAGGTGATATCCTCCAATCACTGCTCACGATCCGACATGATCAGGATGAGGTCACGGTCGCCAAGCCAACCGCCTCCTCAAAGGTAAGCAAACAGTGGGTGGTCAAGATCAGCGTGAGACCAGCTAGACTGGCATAAACTCGGATCAGAGCCGGTGACATGAGATCAGAAGAGTTCTCTAAAACCAAGAGGACTTGTGAGGTTAGGTCAGATAGATGAGAAAAGAATCTGTAAATTTCTCAGCATATTTTAAAGATGATCTGGCATGACACGACAAAGGCATGTAAACAAACATATACAAAATCTATGTAAATATCTAACTTCACAAAGTATATACCTGCGGCTTATAGTCTGGTGCGGCTAATATATGTAAAAAAATGTCTTTTAAAATGTAATGTGTGGGGCTTATATTCCGGTGCGCTCTATAGTCTGGTAAATAGAACATAGGATAACCGATGGAAATGAGGTGAAGTGTACAAGTATGAATAAAATGCAGTGCAGCAGCATCCAAGGAGTGGCCGGTCGCGAGTTTGAAACGCCAACCGCCATTTTCTCTGTATGTTCTAAATCACTGATATGCATTTCTATTGTCGCTCGCGAAGACATAAATAAATGGTATACCCTGGTTCCATAGTCTTTTTTTCAAAATAAGGTGACATGATTTTAGAATAACAATTTAATTAAAGCATGGCCATTTCTTCACTTTTAATTGATAATATTTACAAAAACATTAAATTCAAACGCTGTCGTCGCCATTGCTCCTTTCTCGGTAGACACGTCACCAAAACTAGATCCCTACGCCTATATCTTTATAACGGCCTCGTCACCGGCGCCAATTAAAGTAGATCTAAAAATTCATTTTGTATGTATATTGTATGTCTGTATACTGTGTAGTATATTTTGGGGGGAAATCAGTAGGTACAAGTATGCGGTTTTGAAAATGTTATTCTTGTGACTTCTGGGATGCTAGCGCTAACCCTCCGTACCCATTGTACCGGGAGGACGCCGTGCGTCTGCTGCGAGGCTCCAAACTGAGCCGAGCGGTCTCTGATGCCACCCAGTACAGCAGCCTGGACAGGTAACCGTGGAAACGCATGGCAGTACATCTGACCTGGGTCCCGTAGCGTGGAGGACAGACTCTCATCTCATTTGTCTTATTTGTCCTTTTACCTGAAACATGGAAATCGATTTTCAAGGATGCCTAAATGACAAAAAAGGGAGAGAGGGGATTATTGGAGGAGCTTTCGGCAAGGTTACACCAACAGGTCTTTTCCAGGGCATCTTTTTGACGTCCACGTCTAGAAGACCTACAACTTATCAATCTCTGATTGTAAATTAAGTTAGAAATAACTTAATTTCTGGGGCCTCTATCCCACAATCAAACAAAAAAAATTTTTATACAACAGAAAAAATAAAACAAATGAGCAAAAAATAAACAAATAAAATTACCAGATGTACTCATAATAATACAAAAGAATATTATTTAGTAAATGCTAAAGACAAAATTGGGGGTGTTAACTTCAGTTTATAATAGTTTCAAGCATTAAAGGGTTAAATGTTCATGTACCAGAAATATCTCACAACAAATCAAAGTTTAGAGGATGCGGCTGCGCTGATGTGTCATATTTAATTAAAACTGGTGTAAAACGACAGCTCCGACTTGTTTACTGCTTCAGCTCCTCTCTTTTCATGTCTGTCCTCGCCTCCTCTGCCTGTATCTCTGGGGAGATGCACTAGGATGCGAGGAGAGGAGTGAAGGAAAGGAAACAAGGATGTACAAACTGAGAAATGAGTTGAGGGTTTTGGACTTGTTAAACAAACTATTTAGCAGGGGAACCAGTCAGGTCAGCAAGTCCACGAGGGATTTCAGATGCAGATTAATTGTTTATAACTTCTCTCCTCTGCTGTTGGATCCATTTATTATATATATAAACAAAATTAAATATCAGGTCTGAGCCGGGACCTAGGTCTGGACTAGATGTTATGATTTTAGTGCTGAATGTAAAGGTGATAGAAACAGTGGTACTGTTAATATCTGTGTCCTGCTACTAATCCATGTAGTACCTGACAGCCCCTCTTCTAGTAGTGGTTTGAGTACTGCAGGTAGTGCTGGTTTACTTCCTTGTCCTGTTCCTGGTTGTACCACTAGACGTAGTGCTAGTTTAGAGCGCTATAGTTGTTCTACCCTTTGAGTAGTAGTACTGCATGTACTTTAAGGATTTTTCTTTAAGCCCATTTGTGATATAGTGTGTAGAGCTGTTTTTGTATTTGCCACTTGAGCATTATTGTGGTAGCGTTTGTAGTAATGTCTGTAAGTCTGACTTCATATCTCTGTCTATAATCAGGCGACCACTAAGGAGAATGTCTGTTGCCAACTCTCTTGACTCCTATGACAGGTACTGTGACTGTAGCAGGAAACACTGTGTAGTTAGTAGTAGTAGTTGTAGTACCAGCAGTGACAATAACGGTATACTTATGTTTAGAAATATTCTCATCTTAACATGTTTTCCTGTGAATAAGATATGGTAATGGTCCACTCCACACCTGGACCAACCATGTGATGAATGGGAATTGTGAGGACTACAGGTGAGACCAGAGAGTTATGGGTAATCTAGTAAGACCTTACAATAAAAGGTGAAGATTTAAATTGTTGTGGAGTTCTGATGTCTTTCTGTTCTTCAGTCAGGAGTTCATCCCCGACTTCCCCTATGAGCCTGACGCTTATGATGAGGAACTACTGAGGTAAACTGACAAATGGACAGTTTGACTTTCAGACAGGTGGACACTCAGACAGACCGACACCTGTAGATTTAGAGAAGAGTTGTAGAAGCAGAGGATAGATGTAGAAATCGTCATTTTTAGATCCTACCTGATCCCTCTGTCCACATTTTGAAGTCTCTATATACTTTACTATATTAATCCATCTCTGGAGTCCAAAAATGTGTCTTCTGGTATAAAAACGGTTGTGCTTGTTTTTGTTTTTTTCTCCTCATCTTCTGCATCTGTTCTATCATCAAGGCATACTGGGAAATGTAGTGTCAAATCCCTGCAGGTTTTCTTCTTCTTTGGTGCTCAGAGTCTCACCGGTAGTGCCTTGTACTTCTTTTTTGCAGAACTTTGCAACTCATGACCACCTGGTTGCAAGATCACGTGAATGACTTGCCCATCCCACAGGTGGAGTGGTTGTCATGGTGACAGTTGTTGTCATTTATTCATGGTGATATTCAGGTTCAGCCGGGGGATGGACCGAAGGGATTACTACAGCCGCTCTCGCTCAGCCGACCAGCGAGCAATGGCCGACCGGCCCACCTACACCCGCTCGCACTCAACTGACCGATCTGAGTCCTCACACCTGAGGTCCGGTCGCTCCGCACCTCCCTCACCTGCCCTGATCAGGTGATCTGCCGGCAACGGATCAGGAAGCATCTTCTTTTCCATCGTGCTTGATGAGTGTCATTTTCAGTTTTTAAGGAGAAGCATGACATCTGATTCACTACTGACCACGCCCCTCTTTTTTAAACCCCTCCCCTTTATTTCCATCACAGTGACATCACTATGTTAGAGTAACCATGTTTGTTTCATGTGTTCCTCATCTAACTATTCTTCTTCCTTTTCTTTTCCTCAGCATGTCGGGGCTTTTTTTGTTGATTATTATTTTGTTCATTTGCTAGTTGTGGTGCATGACTTAATTTTTTTTTTTCTTTATGAAATTGATTCGTGGATGTTCTTGGACAGATTCCTTCAATGCTTCAGACATAAAAACTGCCATATTTGAAGACATAAAACTGTCATGTTGGCTTCTGCGTTGAACTCGGAGCATCTGCTTTTAAGCTGAAAGAAGTGCTAAAGTGCCAAATTCACCTTTTGATCAAATCAATCCCTGTTACCATGGAAACAGTGAATTCATTGCTTGAAGAAATCTTCAGTCACCTCTCCGAACAATGAAGCCACTATTTGAACCTAAAACATGAATCTACAAAAATAAAAGCCTTATATTTTAATTTCTAAGGACTCTGACCACCTTGACCCTTTACTTTTGTTTTCAGCCAGGTTAGTATTTTCATTTCTGTGCCATCTTTTTTTCCCCCCTCAACAGGGCAAATGCTCGAGGTGGATCTAGCCTCACGAGTCCAACAGGGACTCCAGTCTGCAGCCGCAGAGGACGACAACTTCCTGTTGTCCCGCCAAAGGGAGCTCCAGACCGAGGTATGTGCACACGAGTCTGATTTTCACACACAAAGGGTCGCGATCTGTAAAGAAAGCATTAACAAAACTTTCAAAGTGTTTTGAAACCGTTCTTCTCTTCAGTGCACATTTATGCTGCATTAAGTGTCTTAAACATGTCTTATGTCATTAAGTGTCCCACAAGTGGGGAGAGACAGAACTCAGAATCAGTCATTTAAACATCTCTGTTTTTCCATGCGTGAACTACATGTTGCCATCTTTTTCATTTTCTTTTTTTTTAATGGAAAATCTTACATGAGATACCAAATAATGAATTTAATTCTTATATTTCAGAATTGAAAATATTTTCCCCATTTGCCATTGAATGAAAAATAAGGTAGGGCAAAAGGGAATGAAAGGCAGTAAATTAGATATAAAACCTAATTTACATAATGTTTGACAGTAGTTGTGTTATAAAACACAAACGACTCCACACTTGACTCTAACTTGAACTAAATGCTATATTTATGTTGTCTGCACACTCACATGAAGGATATCTACACATCCTCCACCCAATGGTTCAAGGGGAAAACAAACAAATGGCTGCATTTCTACAGAGAAATGCACCACCACACATTTCTACAGTTTAATAAGATACAGAACAAGACATAAGGCTACAGTTTGCTTTCAAACTACTTATTTTAACCTACAAAATCAACTTATGAAAACATCATCTTCAGAAGTGATTTTAAAAGATGAGTTAAATGTGTAGGTCGTACAGCGGTCACATGATCCAACAACCTGAAACCCAATATCAGTGTCCAGACTGGGCACTAATCTCCTGAACACTGAAACTGATATTGGGGATAACATATTTTCTGTTAGGATGGAGAAGAGATTGTAGTATCCAAACACAGGAAACGAGGACAGCAGGAGTCCTCATTTCAAAAATCTTTTAATGAAACAAAAGAGTAACACAAACAGGGATCCAACAAAAACCTCAAAATACCTTTACGAGCAAAAAGTAACATCCTGGGGAGACAAACCACACAGACAACCAGGGAAGAAGGGAAAGACAAAGCAAGATATACAAACAAGACTGACGAGACACAGGTGCAAACAATCAGGGCAGACAGGTGCAAGGGAAGTCTAAGTATAACTAAACACAGACTTTCAAAATAAAACAGGAAGTAACCAAAGACCTAAACCATGACATTTTCTCATTTCTTACTGGCAATTATGCACATACTGCATGAAAGCATCAGTGGTGGATTTAGTTTTTCTTCAGCTCTGAAATGATCAGACTTTGTTGATATTTCTGACGTGGCTCTTGAGATTTGTTCCCAATACTTGTAAAGATCAAAGACGGGATGACCGCAAACTCTAAAATTAGTCTTGCTTGAAAAGTGAGAACATGTATGAAACGTGTATGCCCCCTTCAAATGAAGATAGGAAATATCTGGATTTTTAATGGTTGCTATGGTGGCCTTCAGGTTTTGCTGTATCTGTATCTGTGTATCGGTTTAATAAAGGAGAAAACGGTCACTGGTGTCAGTGGAGGCCATAGCAGCCATTAACGGACTTGTATTTTTCAGATGGAGAGCCCTCTGAACCTGTTCAGAAAGGTACTGACTATAATTATAACTTCTGAATGTTGTTTACCGCCTTAGAGCTGAGTAAATAAGTGCTGATTGGTTTAAGAAAACGCTGCCTATGTGCTGATTTTGTGGGGGGATCCACTTTGTTTGAGTTTGACTGTGACCATCAGGCAAGCTGCTTTTAAGCTTTTTTTTTTTTAGATGTATCAGAAATTGGAAAGTTTCAGCCATTAGCTGTCTGGACCAGTACATCAGTCAAAACGACCCCCTTTAGAAGTCATGCTTTTAGATGGAAGCAATCTGTTATTTTATGTGTGTAGACAACAAGATTTTTAGATTCTTAAAGGTGATTCTCCAACTTGTCTGAATCATGACACAAGTTGGCCGTAGTAAAACTAGTCGGGATAGGTTAGTCTGTTTAGTCGGCCATGTAGCCCTTCATCCTTTCATTGTCTGTTTTCATGCATGTCTCATCATCTTTTCATTTCCCTCTTTTTTTTTGTTTTGTTTTGAACGTATTCCCCGGTCCACCAGTTTTGGCCATGCCAACAACAGGAGCACCAGTGACAACTCCAGCCCCTCCCACTCCACACAGTCAAGCCCCTCCCCCTATCCAGAAACAGGCCCCTCTTCCAGTCAGTCATCAACAACCTCCTCTTATACGAATCCAGGGACCATGTCCTCCTCTATCTGGTGTAACTCACCCACCCCCCGCACCTGCACCTATGCCTCCACGTGCACCTGTGCCACCCCCCGCTCCTGCACCCATGCCTGCACCTGCACCCATGCCTGCACCCATGCCGGCACCTCCACCTGCTCCCATGCCTGCACCTGCACCCGTACCCACAAATGCTCCTGCACCTACACCTGTCCCTGCCCCTGCTTGTAGCCCAGCAGCTGCACCCACCCAGGGCCTGCCTCCTCCCCCTGCTCCAGTCCAGCCCCCACCTCCGGTCACTGAGTCACAGCCACCTCCTGAACCCGCCTTACCCCATGCACCTGCTCCAACACCCATTCCAATAGCTACCCCTGCCCCTTCACCGGCCCCTTCTCCGGCCCCACCCCCACAGACTCCAGGTGTGTACTTCTCAGGTGTGACTTCTCTGTTCAGTCAGTACAGAACCAGTACCTGCTCATTCTGCAGTTAGATGTGTGTTTGCTTGTGTATGTGTGTGCCATTCATCCATGCACTCTTTTATTCATGTGTTCATGTTTGTCGCATTACGCTGGCAACATCCCATCATACTTGCATGTATCAGATCCAGAGAGACGCTCAGCAACACCTGGCGGGACCAGAAAAGGCAAGTCCAGTCTCAGGCTAAGCTGATGATGTGTTCAGGTGATCCTCTCAGCTTGTAAACTTCAGTGATGTTGTGTAGGTGTGGTAAATAACGGACAAAGAGGGTCATGTGTTCATTTAAGTGGTTAGGTATCAGCAGGATCACCTGAACAGAGTCACAGTATCACTGTAGTCTGACCAATCACCTGTCCCTGTCTGAATGGTGCAGAGGTCACATGGGAGGACCAACAGAAGAAAACGCCAAATGGTAGGGTGTCACCTGTTAGTCAACCCTGTGTTTAGACAGCTTCTGTCTTGATTTTGTGACCTGATCAGGTGATATTAGTCACCTGAGTGTGGTGAGGTGGTATGAACTGATAAGAGAACATGAATTTGTTTCTTTCACTTGGATTCTGCTAGTTTAAATAGTTTCCCAACCTTTTCTTCAGAGATCCACCCACTGCCCAACCCATAATTTAATCCACTTGGTCCCGTAGTCCATTAATAGTGTCTAAAAATAGTCATAAATATTGAATTTATTTATTAGAACGTTTGTTTGTTGACTCTTATCTGGCATAAAGACTGGATAATCATTTTACTTGGAGCATATAATACGACATTAATGAAAACAATTACGTGATTTGTATAATCTTAAACCCCAGAAAATTACAACACATATCTTTTTATGAGAGAAGTTGAAACAAGAGCAACATCACGATTATATTATGGTGTAGATCGTTTATAGAGTAAATATTCAATGATGTGTTTCTCTGGTTTTTGTTTAAAGAGGTGCAATTAACCTTGATGACAGTGAAGAAAAAATAAATTTAGAAAAAACATGAAAGGAACTCTATTATCTGACGTAATAGGTGACAGTATGTTAATGGTATGAGCAGTTGTAAAATGCAGCGAGTTCAGTATTCAGGCATTTATATTCAGTGGACTCACTAGTGCGAACTATCTCTAGATCAGCCAGATATCCTACTTTCCATCCATTGGTAAATGTCCATTTGTGTGATTAACTACTTTTTATTTATTTATTTTTTTTGATCCATCATTGTCACTTGAAGGGGAGGTGATACAAGCAGCCAGAGAAGGTAGAGCGTTTCTTTGTCCTTCTGGATTTTCTCTGAGTTGCTGTGAATCTAATCTTATTGTCTAGTTTCTGTTTTTAGTTGTCTCCACTGCACATGTTTTTCTTTTTTTGTACTGGATCACCAGATGTCAGACTAAAGTGTACTGTGCTCGTTCAGAAGGAAAGAAATCGATGTGTAGCTTCCAGCAGTGATGTCACGTGTGTCCCTCTCTGTTATATCGTTTGATCATTGATGACTCTTGGTTGTCAGAAACGTATTGACGACATGTGTGATGTCACTTCAGTTTAAAGGAATGTTTCCTGGACCTGAGTTTTCCAAGTTTTAGGCTGACTGCATCTTGAAACTTTGACATCACAGACTTCACTGCCAAACGTATGAGTTTTGTAATAAACTAACACTTTATCTGTGTCTTTGCAGGTGTGATGAAGGATCCCACTAAGGTAAACCCACTCCACCGCATTACAACACGACACGCTTTGTATTTGATGTCACACACCTGCTTACTTGTTTAACTGTCCCCCCATCTCCAGCTGAGGGACAGCCTGTCCTTTAAATCATCCGACAGTGACGTCAGCGACGTTTCAGCCATGTCCAACGCCTCTGACACCCGATCCATCCGCAAAATCAGGTGAGAAAAGGAGCTAATCGTAGACCAGCGCCAGTTACTGACCCGTAATCATATAATGACAACAGACCAGGCTGAAGTAGAAAATAGACCTCTGCTTTCAGGTTTTGCCTCATGCATGCATGTTTTTCCACCTTTAAAAAAAAAAAAAAAAAAAAATTTGCCTGTTCAAAATATTTCTTACTTCACAAATACCCAGAGTGGTTGTGGATGGTTGGGTTTTATTTATGCTTTAACATGTGTGCTCGTGCAGCTTCATGTTTTATGATGTATCTGTTCAGTTTCCAGTCCAGATGTTATCTTATGTTTGTTCGCATGTTTTGTTATAACTTCTTTTTTAAGCATGCCATTTGTGTTTGTGATGCATTTTGCATAAGCATGGTTGTGTTTTGTTTGTTTGTTTGTTTTTTTTAAATCATTATCCTGCATGTGTCTGTTTGCATGCTGCTTTTCTCTCCTCTGATTGGCTGAGGCAGTAAGATGGAGTCTGTGGAGGGTCCGTCAGTGGACTTGGGGGCAGGAACAGAGGGGACACAGGAGACAGTGGGGGCTGCAGAGGGTGAAGCCACGCTGCAGAAGAGCGAATCAGTTGAGGAAGGACAGGAGGAGGAGGAGCCTTCAAAGTAAGAGCCTAATCAATGAAGCATGACTGGGATCAGGCCCGTCATTCCAGCAGAGACGTCCCCCACTTCTTTGGCGGGCTGTTGTAATGTACTTATGACCCTCAATTGATGGACAAGTTCTGGCCCTCTTCCCTTTAGGCCCTAAGAACTATTTGTTGTAGCCCCTCCTACTGAGGCAATTGTTTTAACTCAACATGGTCAGGTGTTTCTTTGCACAACACCGTCAGGAGGTTTACAGTTACAATTATACTGGGTATCATCCCATGGTGATACATGTGTATCACCATGGTAACTTGTGCTGGGAAGCTGACCTATTCATGACTACATTTAGTTTGAAATAAATGCAGATTAAACTGAAAAGACCCTGACAGTCAGTTTTCCTAGAAGCTGAAGCGAGAATCATCTTTATGAGAGAGAAACCGACTAATGGTAATACTTTTATCGTCTCAAAAAGAACATGTTACGTTGAATCTTATTCTTCTTGACTTTTAGAGGTCTAGAACTAAAACATTAATTTTTTTTTTCTTTATTCAAATATATTTCCTCACTTTCTTACACCACTTAGAAGCACATGAGTATTTATCACATTTGTCAGACTATGTCTCAATACGGATATCATTTTTCACTTATATCTTTGTAAAATGTTTTAAAATCATTTGATAACTAAAGCCTACATAAGAAAAAAAAGTTCGATGTTTACAATAATCTACTCAGTGGTTTGAATTACCTCATTGTTACATATTTGGTATAATGAGCAATTGAATAAAAAGAAATGAACATTTTCATACATCAATAAAATTGTCTACATTTCCGGGACATTATATAAATTACTTTGATAAACTTACTGACTTATACACTCACATAATTTCCCTCTTAGTTTCTTTCTTGCTTCAGCTCCTTCCTGCTTTGACTGTTTTGCTTTCAGTTTGTCTCACCAACACAATACAGATATTAAAATTATCATACAGGATTATAAGTTGGTCAGAAATATGCAGCTCCAGATTCATTATTTTAATTTTTCGGACTATAAGTCGCACTTTTTTCATGGTTTGGCTGGTCCTGCGACTTATACTCAGGTGCGACTTATGTATAAAAAACGTAAACATAAACTTATAAAGACAATTGAGATTACTATGAATTTTTTAGCTGGTGTGACTTATACTCCGGAGCGACTTATAGTCCGGAAAATACAGTAGTCGCAAAATATAGACTTGATCCTTAATCTCACTTGACTTATCCATTAGTTAAGCTACGTAATATATCGATGCCTGGACATGTTGAAATCACCCCCATGTGATTCAAATATCTCCTACTTTAGGACAAATACATTTCTATTTTTATCCCTCCTCCTGCCTGTATGGTCATTGACAGATCAGGTCAGGCCCCGCCCCCTCAAAGGTGGCTCTGACTGTTGTGGATGCACTTTTTTTCTTCATGCAGGCCAGCGTCAACGCCTGGAGGACCTATCACGAAGTCGTCTAGTGTCGGCGGTGAGATTTGTTCCTTGGGGAGAAATGACGACGATGATGACGACAAGAAGCGGCGTTCAAGCTTTGGAGCAAGGATGATGGGAATGGTTGGACTGGGCAAAAAGAGTCAGAGTGCCTCTCAGCTCAACCCGGAGGGTCAGTTCAGCTTTAACCCATAAATGCCACCAACAAACCGTAAAATGCACCCCAAGACCTTAGTTGATATGAGGGAACCATAAAGATCACTTTTAGACTGTATTTAACTACAGATTGTGAAACCAGTTAAAGCAGTGATGCAGGCCTTAGTGATTGTCTGAGGACAGTGCTTCTCTCTTTTTACCTGGAAGTTTTCTGTCGCCCCCTGTAGGCAGTCTGAATTCACTGCAGACAATAGTTTAAAAAATCAATCTCAAGTACATGCTCACATATTCTTATTTCCCTGTCTTTTGACCCATACAGAAGAGGAGAAGAAGAAGAAGGCAATAAGGCTTCCTGTCCAAAGGAGTGTAGAAACCGGACTGGCCGTCGAGTTTAAAGCACGTTTCACCCGACAACCAAGCCGCGATCCAGATGCCGAAGACCCAAAACCTGGAGCGTAGGCATCATTTCTGTTTTACACTCCTTCGCTCAGTCTGTGAATCCTTTTTGTTATTTGTCTTTCTATTATCTCCCATAGTCTTCTCTCAATCTGCTTTTCATAATATTTAATTTGCTATTTTTCTTTCAAGTCTATAATTAATCAGTTAATAATAATAATTAATTTGTCCTTCATATTTGTTTAAAACTTTCTCTTTTGGGTCATTCTTTTATGTTTTTTCTCAGCTCTGATGTTTCACCCTGAACTTTTTCCTGTCATCACTCTGTTTTCACTGCTTTTTCCATTTCTCATTTTCTTCATCTTCAGAGCTGAACCTAATATTTTCTTTGTAATGCAGTCCTTTTTTTATTTTCTCTCTCTTTTCTCTCTCTTTCTCTCCCCAGCCTCATATTTCCAGGTGTGAAGTTAGCTTCAGACAAACAGTTCACTGGTTTCCTGGAGGGATTAGGCCCCGCCCAGCTGGCTGGACGGCAGACTCTGGCCACGCCCCCCATGGGTAAGAATTATAATAGAATATGCAGTCATCCATCTTTAATCTATCTTTCAATGCATTTTAAATAGTATACAATAATGCTGTTTTCCAATCATCAGTAAATGTATTTACATACATATACATTTGAAAATTAATGTAAATGCAGCAATTATTATGCTAAATAAATATTATGTATATTAATATATTTACTGGGTAGTTTAGTTTCAGTGATTCCCACCTCTGGTTCTAATTGGAAATTGAATTTGACTCTAGTTTAAAAAAAAATATGAGCTGATGATGTAGTGGGAAGAAAAAAATCTGCAAAAGTACTGATATAATAGTTAAAAACACAGTAAGACATCTGAGATTTATTTTTGACTTCACGTCACATGAGCTGCTATTATTGACTCTCTGTTGATCAGGTGACATACAGATTGGGATGGTCTACAGGAAGGAACGCCTGGACGTGGAGGTCATTCGAGCCCGGGGGCTTGTGGGTAAACAGGGCAACAAGAATACTCCAGGTGAAAAACTTGAACACTCGCTCCATTAAACTATTAACATTTTACTATGAACTGCTGCTGACTGTGAACCACAATCTAAAATACTGTTTCCAAAAAAAGCTAAGATGTTGTGTGACATTCGGGTGAATACATACGAAACACTTCAAACAATAGATTTGATTAAGAAATGGTACAAATAACCATACTGAATGTTATAAATAGCAAATGTTGCTAGGGTTCCACTTTTTTCAACAAAATCTGTCAAAGAAAATATACCGAGTCTGATCAACTAAATATGAGATATAAACAGAGACTTTAATAGATAATAGATTTAATAAATTTAATAAATCATTTGGCCTCTATTTTTTGAAACGATGGGATTGATTTTCACTGTTTTGCTGATGATTTTCAAACTTATATGCCCATACAGACAGAGTAATGAGTATTAAGGAAGTACACTCTTGGTTGGAGATAAATTTCCCCAACTTGAACAAGAATAAGTTATAAATGATTGTTTTTGGTGTTTTTGACATTTTAGATGATCGTGATGCTGTAATTGGCCCATTATTTATGTACTGTAAACAATTTGATAATGAGAATAGCTCAATGATTAAAACTATTTTTTTTCATCTGCAGCTCTTAAGTAAAGCAAAAGCCTACCTTTCCTCTAAAGACCTAGAGAGAATTATTTAAGCCTTTATTACCTGTCGATTGGATTATTCCAACTCTCTCTACTTTGGGATTGATCAGTTGTTGCTCCGTCGTTTACAAACTTCCCAGAATGCAGCGGCTCACTTTCTGACGGGGAAGACACGGCGTGACCACATCACTCCTGCGCTGGCTTCCTGTCCAGTTCAGGATCCAGTTTCAGACTTTATTGTTTGTTTTTAAAGAGTCTGGACATTGTGGTACCACCTTATTTATCTGAGCTGTTAAACTTTCATGGTGCTGTCAGAGCTCTGTGACCAATCAACCAGCTGTTTGTGACAGTTTTAAGATCTAAATTAAAAAGCAGAGGTGGTGGAGCTTTTTCTAACATTTCTCCCAAATTATTGAATAGTCTGTCTTTTATTATTTTTCCTTCCCACTGTTGCCAAGTGCTTGCTCATAGGGGGTCATTGGATTGTTGGGATTTTCCTTGTAACACTGTTTTATCTTTACCCTACAGTGTGAAGCACCTCGAGGTGACTTTTGTCGTGATTTGGTGCTATATAAATAAAATTGAATTATTATTATTATCAGTTCTGCCCAGACCACTGATCGTTTTAAATCTTTGTTAAAAACAAACCTTTTTGCACTAGCTTTTCCTCCAACTTGAGCCTGATAACTTTTTAGCTTATTGTGTATATATATTAATAATATTTTATTTGTTTTTTTGATTTCATTTTAGTATTGTTGCTCTTACAATTTTAGTAGACATTATTATTTGCTCTATTTTTATTTTGTTTCACTGAATATATTTGCTTATTTTATTGCTGATTTGGGTATTTTTACATTTTTTTAGCCTGTACTGCACTTTGGTCAACTGAGATTGTTTTAAATCTGCTATAGAAATAAACTCAACTTGAATAAAAACTAATATTAACACTGATGATGATGATGTGCAACTTCAGCAATCACTATAGTCCAATTAAATGATCAAATATCAGGCATATTGAATTTTTATGCAAATTTAAAATACAGTACTCAGTAGTTTTTAACAGGTGTTTTTAGTGTGGACTGTAAGTAAAAATATATTGATACAAATATAATAAGTATGTATAAATATATATAAAATTAAATCTATATTTCAGCAGAGGAACCAAATACTTAGGTATTAACTTCTGACTGATAAAGTAAAGTTATAGTCACTGTGTCTAAGGTGTGTATGTGTGTATATTTTGCAGCTCCATATGTGAAGGTGTATCTCATGGACAATGGGAAATGCGTGCTGAAGAGAAGAACACGTCTGGCGAGAAAAACCCTCGACCCTCTTTATCAGCAGCAGCTACAGTTTGAAGAAAATCCCGAAGGAAAAGTTCTGCAGGTACATTCGTGCACTTGCATGTCAGAGAAAATGGTGGTCATGAAGGTGTCACTCACACACTCAGAACATGCTACACATATGATGTCATACGTTGGATATTAAAAGCCCAAACACATGACAGAAGTCAAGAAGTCAGATTATAAACATGCAAATTAGAGCTACGATCTGTTCGTTGCCGTTGGTGATCATAGCCCAGTTATCATCCAATTGACTGTCAGTATCAGTACCAATACTGGCTGATGCTTTTTTTTCCTGTCAGTAACTAGGAACCATGTTTGAAGATATTTTTAACTTTGAGTCCAGAATAGCAAAGAAAAAAAAAATTAATATGGCCTTTTTAAGGTTAGAAAAATTACTCAGACAACAACCCAAACATCTTGGCTGTTTTACCATTTTAGCTCTGTGTCTTAAAATATCTCCAACCACATTACACCGCCATATATGCATTTCACACGCCAGCCATACCCAATTGAGCACGTGCACGTGAGTGGAAACAAGCTGAGAAATGACCTTTGATGCTTTGTTGTTGTTTCGAGTTTATCCTCCGGGGATGGACACATGATCCGGGCTCAGAGACAGTTACGTTTGACCCAGAACAGCAAATCAGTGAATTTATAATTTGTCATTGTTTTTAAATGTTTACATTTTTGTCCACCTATAAACCGCAACAGCTAACGCGTTAGCAAACTGAAACAAGGTCTGCCGCCTCAGTTTTTGAGAGTTGAATTCACAAGAGTATGGATGCGAGGCGAAAGGTTAACAAAAGTTTTACATTGTGATGTTATGACTGTTTAATACCTGACTGTATAATGTTGCTCAGCCGGTAGTTTTTAAGTGCTTATGTAGCAGTGGCAAGTGTTCATCTACTTGTAAACATTGGGACCGGTCTGGGAGGCTCCACCCCCTTCTGGAATCTTCCAGGGCCAGCTAGGAAGCTCCACCCCCTTCTGGAATCTTCCAGGGCCATCTAA
>JAOWBL010000003.1:1514335-1540223 GCA_028564865.1 Zenarchopterus dispar
TCTTTACCTTGAGATTCATAAATATAACCTTTAGTCTTTTTACAGTTAGAAAAGGAATTTACATTCATTAAAAAAAACAAAAAACAATCAGATGATTTAGGCTGCAGTGCTATTCAGATCAAATGAAATATCTATTTATAGCCTATTTATATTGAAACAAGATAAAGTACCGACAATGTATTATTTAAACACTTTGAGAAATACTAACATTTCCAGATAGGCTTGATTGCTTGTGTATTTTAACAGTTACCATATATAACCAATAATAATATTAAAAATATAATAATATGTAAGTAAAAGATGTAAAGCAACCTGACATCTGAAAACTGGCCAGCAATTAAAGATTTTGATCCACATAAGGAAAAATACACTTTTTTAAAATGACAATTTTGGTTCACATTTAGTAAAGATTCATTTACTCGTGCATCATTTTTGATAGTTAACATCCTTTTGGAGTTTTTACTTGAGTTTTGAATTCAAACCTGAAAACACAGGCTGTGAAACCAGCCAGTAGCCTGACCAGTGATTACCTGTTTTTAAAGCCATCAGACCTTTGGCTCTGTGGCTTTGATGTGATGGGATTATGTCAGAAGAGACTTCCGCTGACACCGAATAACCTCTGTGTTGTTAAATGCTCCTATTAACTTTCCAGCAGAACTAATTAAAACCAGGACTGAATGACAGGAGTTATATAAATGAGGACTAAAAGTTATTTCCATGTAAGAAATAAGAGAGTTTGTGCTAAAACTCTTATTTAAAGATGATCATTTTTATTATCTTTCAGGGGTAAAACTAAAGCAGCTTTTAAGACACAAGGTGGGGGGAAAAAAAAAACACACCCCCACACTTACACCCACCTGAAGTCAGGTTTCTAGCAGCCGTGGCAGTGGACTCACCTGACAGGATGAGGAGGCAGACGACACTCTGCCTGCAGCCTGATCTGAGGGCCATAGCGACCCTGATGTCTCCACCAGCTGCTGGGCTTATTTTCTGATGAATCTGATCGAGATGATGTATCCAAAGGTCACTGAACCGAGAGCTTCATGTCAGCTGATCGTAAAACAAACTGATCCGAGGCTGTGGTTTGACTGTCAGCTTCGCATCAGCCACACACTGCTCTCTCTCTCTCTATATCTATCTATCTCTATCTCTCTCTCCCACCTGCTAACTGCGCTAACAGCCGCTGCAAAGCTGCTTTCTCGTCACGAACCGTTTGCTGATGGAAACAAAGACATCTGAGCCCCGTTAGCTCCGGCTAACAGCCGCCGTCCCGAAAACTAGCTAAAAAAAAGAGAAAATCGACCCGTTCATTAAAACGTTCACTGCGAGAACAACCTGTACCGTGTCAACACGACAGCTGCGCATACTGTGATGAAATGCAGTGAGTCAGTCTATGCAAAGGGCTGTTGTCGGCTTTGCCCGCAACCATCGACGTAGATAAATCACCAGCCGGAGTCCAACGTTAAAAAACACAACATGCTAACGGAGCTGCGGGGCCATTCAGCCTTGCCCGTCCTCCACGACACGACACGACAGCAACATGGACGAGGAGGCCACAGCAGAGCCGCTTAAACTGCTCGATTTAAAATTACTATGAGAGCAAGGACGGAGGAGTGGAAACCGAGCACGGCTCTGCGCGTCGGTGCCGCATCTTCACGGTCCCAGCTAGCCGTTAGCTTCGGTGAGCAACAACAGAAGAGAACGACGTCGAAGCTCCGCCCATCAGCGTGCCCACGTGACGTCACGAACCCCTTCTAAAAACACTTGTGAATTTCTCGCCCTTCGATTTATTGATTGATTCACCAATTCTGTTGTAATAATAGCAGTTAAAAAAATAAAAAAAACAAATCTGTTGTTTATAACAGAATACTGGTCAACAATTAAACATTTCGATCCACATCTAGAGGAAAAATAAACTATTTTAACGTTAATTTTGGTTCATATTTAGTGAGGACTCATTTACTCGTGCGTCATTTTTGGTGGTTGACATCCTTTCAGAGTTTTTGCTTGAGTTTTCCATCCAAACCTAAAAACACAATCCTTTATTCCTTTGTACTAATCTACTCCTTTTTTCTGTTGCTGCTCCCCAACTGTAAAATAACCTCCCCTAGAAAGGCCTGTCTTAAAAACTCATTTTTATTCTTTAGCTTTTCACCTCAGCTGGACTTATTTTCTTAATTTAATCTTAGCTATTTTAATCAGTCTTCTTGGGTTTGAATTAAATTATGTCATTTAAGAAAGTCAGTTTTATGTTTCTTATCTTTTTTAGTTCTTAGTTTTCAGCTATGTGCAGGCCTTTGTTTCAGCTGTGGTTGCTTTTTTTGTTTTTTTTGTAAATAAAGCTGGTATTGTATGGTGTGGTATTTCCTCTTTGTTTCATGTATTCTGATTTGGTGCACTTTAGATTAGATTTTAGAGACACATATTCTATCATCTTTAAAAACTAAAGACGAGAATGTAGCTTTTTAAAAAATTTCCCTGTTTCACAAAGAGCTGTGAACACAGGAAGAAAAAACAGTGATTTGTCTTTACAAGTTGGCTTCGTGTCTCCCACTCTTATGAAATACACAAAAAACATATTTCACAGATAGGTGTGGCTGTATGCTCATGTCTGTGCACTTGATGTTTAAACACGTATGAGCTTGCCAACACCACATGCTCCGCTTCCACATCAACAGCACATATGTTGTCTGCTAATGCAGCTTTTTACTTTCTGAGCAGCAGCTGGACTTTCTCTCAGCTGTTTTATTGTTCATTTGATTTAAGGCTCAACACTCAGTAACCCCCACCCCTTTAAGTGTCCATCTGCTGCCCCCCTCCCACACACCACCCCTTCTATCCTCTTATTTAGTTGTCTATGTAACAAAGAGAAACTGGAATCACACCATTGTTCATCCTTCAAAGTTCCAACCTGACTGCTTGCTCAGTGGTTGGACTCCAGCACTCGTATTTAAATTTACTTTCAGTTTTGACACAGCTGTTCTGAAACAAAGAAAAAAAAAACATTCCACACTGAATAACAGAACATGAATATTACATTTATAAACATGTAATGGAAGGATTATTAAATGAAGCAGATTTATAATTTAAGTGGTTTTCATCACCTTTGCTTAGGATGCTTTTCTGTTTTGCCTCCTGCCAGATGTTCCCACATCATTCCACCTTTATTTCTCTTTTCTCAACAGGTATGACAAGCAGCACACAACTATTTTCAATGAAGATATTAAAAAAAACACAAATTAAGAGTCACAAACGATAAAGTAAAGGATGTAATAGTAGAGTGTCAACATCACTCTGAGGTTATTTTGTAACTCCTACAAGCTCTTACTGCATTCTGTTTAACTAAGATATATGTCAGTAAGACTGATGAAATGTAATTTTTAATACTCTAAATCCCTTTTACAATTGATCACTATAAGCTTGAACTTCAAATCTTTTTTCAGTCAAGATTAGTTATCCTGGTGTAGTCAAACTTGAAACAAATCTAAACCCTAATCATAAAAGTAATCTTTTTCATTTCATTTTCATGAAGAGGTCTAATATCAAAATGTCCACAAGTTGTTTTTATTTGAATACACTTATATTTAGATAACTTACATGGCAAACAAATTTGAGAGGATGAAACTTTTTCTAAACCGCTGATGCTGAGTTCTGAAAAAAAAATTGAAAAAAATCAAGGACTCTGAAAATTTGAACTTTTGAAGCCTGAAGTGACAACACGAGAAATCTTCATGCCGTCATGACCGGTAGAGCCACACAGCTTCAGGTGTACCTCAGTAGACCAGTTACTCACCAGAACCCACCGCTGCATCCAAGACACCTCAACGACCACATAAATTCAGTGGCAGATGTAATAACTGATCATCTTTAGCCTCAAACGTATATCTCTGATCAAACAGGTGCAGAAGCAGGCTAACGGGTTCATACAGCAGATTGACACAAACCAAGGTGGAATTGGCTCAAAATTCATGGTTTTTGGGCTACGAAATGGGCAAAAAAATAGAGTACCTGAAAAACAAAAGATATAGACAAAAGGAGAACATGTAAACTTCTACCAGAATGATCTCAGCTGGGATTTGAAACAAGACCTTCTCGCTCTGAGGCAACAGTGCTGCTAACCCGGTTCAGTTTTAAATGTAAGTCCATTAAATGCAGCAGTTTCAGGGTGAGACTGTTGTGCAATATTCTGCCACACCACAAATGAGTGGTAGCAACAAGGACAAATTACTGCAAAAGTAAAATAAATTAAGTTAAACATCTGACCGACTGATCTTCAAAGCGACTGCTTGTTAATTTCCTTGATTTTTTTTATTTTCTTTTTTTGCTCTGCCATTCTGTCATCATCAGCTTGTTAATGCAGAGGCTCTGTAAGCCAAAAACCCATCACTCTCATGTTCTTTCTTTCTTTCTTTCTTTTTTTTTTTGTAAGTTAAAAAACTTTGAAAAATCAACATCATACTTTTGCAGTCTCCAAACTTCATTAACAGGATTTAACAGTCAGTCAAACCAAATTAAACAAGTAGGTTCCCATTGGCCAGCAGGAGGAGCCAGCAGATCTGAAGACATCTGTCCAGCCAACAAAGCTACAACACAGCAGCTACTGAGACTCTGCTGCTGCTGATGAAGCTGAAGATGAAGATGACGGGTACACTGATGAAGATGATGTTGAAGGATTTCCAACGTAGTTCTGGAGAAATTGATCCAGACTGAAGACCGTCCCCCACCCAACTTCAGGGTTCATACTGATGAAGTCGTCCAGGTTCATCTGACTCTCTGAGGATTAAACGCATCACAGCATGATGGCAGGACCATCCGTTCATATGGCATGAATTATCAGACGCAGTAACATGACTGGGTTAGGGAGAGTGTGTTTTGTACCTGCGGTGTGTATGGCGGGGTATGGGGGAGGGGACATCTTCCAGGTCCCATCAGAGTTCTTCATGTGAGATCGATTGGACGCAAAATTCGACAGGAAGCTGTCAGCAGGAACCACTCGCAACTTCCTGTTACAAACACAAAAAAAGGTTTAACTATGACGTCAATCTGATCTGTTGTCTTAGCATTTAGGGATGTTACCTGCGATATTCAGGTCTTATGTTGCGTTCCGATCTGAAGGCCTGGGCAGCGTAGAGTCTCAGGCTGCATGGAAACGACAGAACAGTGTCCAGATCATAAACCAGAGAACCAGACTGGGGATCAATGTGGAGCAGGATCACATGGTAGTCCTAAAACACATAACATAATCAGTGGTGCCACGATCAGCACTGCTGTAATATCACAGTTAACAAACATCCAGCACAATCACAAACCCAGATCACTGGCTGGTCTCCAAGTCCAGACTTTTGTTTCCACAGAGGAACCTGTCGGAGAACAAAAGACACCAGTGAGCATCACCTTTGGACTAATACACATATACAGGTTTTAAAAGCCTCTGATGAATCTGCAGATGTTTCGTGGAACATTTTAAATTTTTTAAGAGTAGTTCCTTTATAAGATGTGCAAATGGTTTATAGATGGGAAAATACAGAAGATGAAAGTGGTTTATGGAACCTGACAGATATGTCCAACATGATGTTGAAGCAGCTTCACGTTGTCCTGCATGTTCTCACCATTCTTTTGTCATTAGAGATGAAAACCACGAACAGCTGTTCCAGTGGAGCTGTTTTTTCTCTCCTAATAAACTCACAAAGCTTCCAAACATTTTCTTCACTGCAGATTAAAAAAAAAGATACCAAGAAAAAACGGTTAAAAAGGACTGTGTTTCAATCACATGCAAGGTTTTGCATCAAGGGGTCAAACAACTGAATCTGTAAACAATTTTTGTTTGTTTTGTTTTAAATAAACCAGAGATGCACGAACGGATTCGTAATTTAGAAATACGTTTAACTCGATCCTGCTTTGGTGTCATGTAAATAAAGATACCAATAATCCTACAAGATGAATGCAGCAGCAGGTTATTAACAGGTGAGTCTCTGTTTATCTCCACCTGCTGTAACAGGTGTCTTAAAAGGTTTTTTTTTTAATCACACTTCATCCCGAAACTTTAATTACGAATTCTTAGACTCAAATTCCCCTCAAACACACGTGAGAATAAAGGCGCAGACACTTAAAATGCTTCTTTATAATTCACTGGTTTATCATCTTTTTCCTTCTATTTATCTAAGTATTTATGTAAGTATTTACCAGTAACAGCTGGTATAAATGCAGTTTTCGCGACTCGGTGTAATTTTTTGATGGCTCTTCATGACCAGGTGTTACTGTAAATACATTCCGCCGGAAACTAGTGCTTGACGTCACATCCACCATTTCAAACGTAAAGCCTTTTCGCTATGATAGAAATAGTAATGGAAAACATTTTTGGATTCGATTAATCTTATAAGCATTTTTCATATCTATAAGGCTCAATTACAGGAAAGATGAACATAACTCTTTCCGTTTAATAATGACTTCATACATTTAATCAAATTATGAATCTGAAAAAAGTATAACCTCCAAAATAAAACTTTTTTTTATCTTGCAGGTGTAAATACAACACAACAAACACAAATAATAGGAATATTACAATTTAGTCTTTATTAAAAAGAAAAAATACAGGAAATGACATCTTTACTTCAGTGGGAAACAACAGCCTGTGATGTCATCGCAGTCAGCTCTGTCAGGTTTCTGGGACCACAGTAACAGGCTGACAGCTACCTCCAAGCACATACAGATGGGTTTAGCTGGTCCGCTGGTAGGCAACAATAGTAACAACAAATTGCTGGATATTGAGTAGCTCTCTATGTGAATAATCGGATGGTGGCGTCAGCTCCGGAGGAGAAAACCCAAGGCTGTGTTGGGTGAAAGGTCACATCCAGAACACCAAGGTCATGAGTGATCACATGACCTCTGAGGACTTTCACTGGAACAATAAGTGGATTCTGTAGCAAGTCACTGAAAAAAAAAGAAGGCTGGAGTTAGTATTTTATTTCTGTAAGTAAGGCATATCAATATGTGTTAATGTATGCTTGTATTACTTATAAACAGTCCCGTGACAGACGATCACTGATCCATCATCAGAAGCTGAGGCAAACAGCGGATAGACTCTGTGATAGGCCACACCTCTCACTGCCTTTTTATGGTGTCTGAAGTGAAGAAGGTGAAAGATACCATTAATATGATCAATACTTTAACACAAGTAGAAGAAATCATGCATGAATGACAGGTACGTACCGCAGCATCCTGTACGGTTTTGTAGAGAGGTCAAGGTCAAACCAGCTCAGCCTGCAGTCGTAACTCCCACAGATAACATGATCACCTGCATACACACAGACAGGTGACAAACGGGCTCCATATATTTTAAGATTTTGCAGTGCGTGGCAGCTAGTGCCGGGTGGATCCAGTGTTTCTGTGAATCCACTTACCTCCAGGGTGGACCGCTATGCTGGAGATCCACTTAGAGTTGGCTTGTAGTTTTTTGGTCATTTCCTGTTTGACTAGGTTGTAGATCCTGACAGAGCGCTGCGTCGCCACAAAGAAGTAGGGCCTCACAGGGTGGAAGGACACACACTGCACAAGACCTTTGTTTCTCCTGAAAGGGTTCTGGCTCCGCCTTCGGCTCATCTGGTGGATGAACACCTGGAGATGGCTCGAATGGTCGGGCATCACTGACGCCAAGTAGTCACCCTTAGCGTGCCACGTCACCTGGTTGACAGCCTGGGCATATGAATAGTGACTAGTTAGCTCACTCCAGAAACGCATCAGTATCTTGTAATCATCCGAAAAGATGGATTATCTCACTTTAGGATGTTGTATTTTAAGACGAATCCCCTGATTTAGCTCCTCCCCCTCAGTCTCAGACCAGACGATAGGGTCTGACCCTTCTGACGGGCCCTCTTCCTGCTGACTAGCAAGTACCCGCTCTGTTGCAGAAATGACCTGTCTGTCTGCCAAAGATGGAGACAGGATCAAGACCACAGACTCCCTGAGAACCAGAAAGAGAGAGGATGTCAGAAAATTGCCTTATAGCATGCCACTACGTTTGACAGATTGGTTGTTCTGTTTGTAAATTAAGGGTGAATACACAGACAAAAAATAAAAACGGAGATTCTTACAAAGCAACAGCCAGCAGACACACAGATGGATTCGGGTTCCAAGCGACGCTCTTCACAGCTCCGCCCACCTGGATAGTCTTCATACAGCGAGACGAACTCACCTCCCAGACTCTGACCGAGCCGTCATCGCTGCCTGCAAATACAGAATTACACAAAACCTACGGTTTACAACACTGGTCCACGATGACTGGACTCTAAAATGTTAGAGAATCATATTAATTTGACTAAAGACAAATGCCAGCATTATTTGCCCTGGACATGAAATCATAAAAAAGATTTTAAACACAACCATCAAAGTACTGTTGGGAGATTTATACTAATTTGGGATTACCCATAAAAGACAGTTTGTTTGTTGTTTTTTTTAATCATAAGGGACTACCAGAAAAGGGCAAATTCAAAAGTTAAGTACATGTGACATGGAAACATCTTGACTGAAATTCTTCCCTGCACCTCCAACCTCTTGAATAATTTACACAGTGAAGGAGGTCATTACCTGAAGCAAGCCACTGTCCTGATGGAGACACACTAATGGACCGAACCAGGCCACTGTGACCTTGATACACCTGAACACACAGATAATCAAAATAGAAAGAAACAAGTCCATGATCTTCATAAACAGTTCACATATGTATACCTTGTTTAGGTACAACAAAGTACTTTATTCCTCTACAATCCCAAAATAATTTACAGCCATCCAGGAAGTCTTTATGTACTGCGTCAGTGTGTTTTTACCAGAGATTGTGTTGTTGGGAAAGGCTGCAAGTCCTTTGGTTTGGGAAGTTTGGGAATCAGATCCTCTGGATTCACATTCACCTGCAAGGCAGACAAACAGTAAGGACACATACTCTTAAAGTACATCTACACAAGACAGATGGAGGACCAACTATTAGTAATTACCCTCATCTTCCTCTGCCGGGGACACAGGTACAGGTCGAGGCAGCGCTCAAACCTCTCATGAATGAACCGTGAAAATGCCGGGACCTTACGGAGGTTTGAGAACTTCTGGGGAATAAACGGCAACTTTCTGTCTGATGGATCCTGCTGCTCCCACAGAGCTCGCTGCAGAGACAGGGACAGAAAGAGGGACGCTTCATTCAGTCTCAGATTTCTACCTTGGCAGCAACAAGCAAGTCATCCATGTGACAGACCTCCTCGTCCGTGAACAGGTACTCAGGTGGGGGGTTGTAGGACTCTTCATGACCAGGAAGAGGGATTCTGGGGGCAGGCAGGTGCATCCTGTGTTTGGCCAGTATAGAAGTGTCCTCGCTGGCCCAGAGGTCGTAGTAGCGCTCTTTGTTGTCTTCCACCCTCCTTGGTTTTATCCATCCCATCTTAATAGCATGTACCAGCTTAGAGACCTAGAACCAGGCAGCACAGAGAGGTAGAGTTAACCAGGTAGAGACAGGCACAGAAATAAACAAAGAACCTCCAGCGTCTTTTTTTTTTTTTTACCTTCTCCTTTTCAATCAATGATGGGATGAAGCTTCGTTTGTCTGCAGGTCTGTTAGTGACTGGATGAAGCATCACGTCTTTACTGAAGAACTCCACTGTTGGCTGATGAAGAGGAAGAGCACAAGTCAGTAACAGGAAACAGGGGTCAGATTGACAAAAGCTGCTGATTTAAAGGCAATCCTTTTCCCTTTGCATTTGTTTGGGTTTCTGATGTATCTTCCAAGCTTAAACACCCCCTATAACACAGCTGTGCCATTATTTGATGTTTCCTCACACAAGGATGCTCATCCAGTGTACAGGTTAACGTCAAAACACCACAATACACGCTGAAATTAAGAGACAGAGACTCAGTGTGACATGAATGTACCTCATACTCATTAAAGTTGACGTCTCCAAACTGGCCTCTCTGTAGGCGATTTACCAGCTCCACCTGCTCATCTGACAGGACGATGTCTCTTCCCGTCTGCTTGTCGTGGACCGTTTTCCTACAGACGCAACAACATTAGTACGGTCTGCATCCGGCGTTTAAAACGACCACAGGGATAGCATGATCATAGCCAGCTCACCAGTACTCAGGGTTCTCCATTTTGTCCAAGAAATCGTCCAGCTCATCTTTGTTCCTGATTGGCTTATAGATCTTCTTCCCTTCTAGGTCATAGCCAATATGAGGGAAGTCTTTGTACCACTCCATGGGGATGTTGCCCACTGTGTTCCTAATGTCCTGCAGAGCAAACAGAACCAGTATGTTGGACGTTCGTAAACATGACAAAAGAATAGACAGCTTAATCTGACGTATTTATGATGGAGCTTTACAGAACATTTTGGAAAACTTGTGCAACCTGACAGAATAACAAAGAGATGACTCAAAAACATAATATAACATGGGGAGAGAGACGACTCGGGGCAACTGGAGATGAATTCAATGCAGCATGCAGAACATTTAAGAACCTGCTGCTACTTAATAAATAATATTACACATGACAAAAACAGTTTTTGTATGCAAAAATAATTACTGTGAATATTTTGAGTTGATTAAAAAAAATCATCATTGCCAAGTATCATATGTGCCATTTCACATGGAAACTTATAACATTTATGTCTCATGAGAGCAGCTGATTCCCAGTTTCCTACTTTCAAGCTTCTCTTGTCTCTATGGATACGGGACAAAGACAGGTGACACCCAGACTAAGATTAAGGAAGAGATTGAAGGTTTCAAAGGTTTATATGTTTAAATTTAAAAAACAGTCATATCTCTTACACCTGCTGTGTCAAATGGATATGGGTCTGGAACCAGTACAACTGTCAATGTAAATTAAGATAACCTGGCAGAACACAAGCAGATTAAATCAAAGAAAACTAGAAGAATGTATCAGAACATTTACAAAAGGTAGTAAAAGGTACATTAATGACTGTGGAACATGTGAGAACCTGGCAGAGCATTTGGGAAGGTACCCATGAGAAAATGACCAAACATATTTGGAAGAATGAATGAGAAGATGATGGAAGGTGTGCTAACAGAACATGGAGGGAGCATGAGATGATGGAGCCACACATGTGAACCAAGAGGAACTGGAGAGAATGCAGAAAATGTTTGATGTTCAAAGATAAACTCATCTCACCTCCTCATCTGAGCTGTCATGCTCGTACTCATCTTTTTTCTCTTCCTTTTCCTCACTCACTTGTCCTTCTTTCTCCTTGTTCTTCGCTGATGTCTACAGGAAGAACAGTGCACATTGGACATTCAGAAGAGCATAATGGGTTCAACAGGTGAGTCACAACCAGCCAAGAGTCAGACTGACACATATGTCATGTACTACCTGTTGATTATGAGTTTCATCTTCGTTGACATCATCATCATCAGATCCTTCCTTCTTCTCCTCTTCCCCCTCCTCTTCTTCCTCAGAGTCGCTACCAGAGTCCTCTAGCCCAGAGTACACACTCTCCTCGCTGTCTGATAGATCTTCATCATCATCATCTTCATCTTTCTCAGCAGGTTTGTTGTTGAAGTTGAAGAGCTGAAAAAAAAGACAGATAAGATCCATCACAAGCATCGACTTAGCTTATTCACTAAAAAAGAGTCAATAAAGGAACTGCAATGTTCAATAATTTGATAATAGAATAAGCAAAAGTTTAAAGGAAATGTGACAAGCTTTCATCAAAATACCACAGTGGTGCAGTACAACATCTCCCTGTTTAACCACATCTTTACTACCCTGTTGATATCAGGGTCAGAGCTTTGAGGTACAGGAAATGCAGCATAATATCAACTTTAATAGAGATACAGATGGGAAAGTCGGATTGTTCGACTCAGATCTGGGTCTGTGATGTCACAGCCCCCCACAAATCCCACCTGCTCATTAAAGTTTAAGATTAATAACAGAGATGGGGTTCTGTTAATGTCAATATTTTTTAATTTGATAGAATCATTATACGCCTAAATATGTGCACACAGGCACAGATAATTGATTTCTGTCTGTTATATACTGTGCTAAACTGATGATACACCTGTACTGTAACTGAATTTGAAGAAAACACATGAAATCACCAGTTTCTGAGCTGAGAACATGCTCTGAAATAAGCAGTAAAAATTTGCCACCTTCATAACAACATCGCGGGTTTCTGATGAAGGTTACGAGGTAATGGGGTTGTTAGGAAATCTGTCCATAATAGGAACCCCTTAACAAATAACTAAACCCCTCTTCTCAAACAACAAACGGATGATGTAAAGTTCCTGGAAAGTTTAAATGATCTTTCAGACTCTTTTAACCTGAACACCCCAGAAGTAAAACAACACAAGCGGTAAGAAATCTTTGCAGATGACCAGCTCAAAATTCAATTATTAAAACAATCATTCTCAGTATGTGCTCCTTTTACAGGCTACACATCTCACTCCAGCTGACAGGCAAATACTACAGGACAAAATATGTCTAAATAACAGTAAAATCAATTCACTCTGTGTTGGTGCAATGTTATCTCTACCTCATTATTCTTCATTTACAAAGACATACGAAGTGTTTCCCATGTGATGAAGAAGTTCATTGCAGGGGTCTGTATCTGCACAATCGGTATGATTAATGCTAATATGCACGAAGAGCTGTTCTGTGGTCAGAGTTATTGAACAGAATTATTCCGACTAAGTTCAGCAGCCATATTTCTGTCTTTTTTCCATTCAGAACTCCATCCTGGATGTTCATTCTGCTTCTTTAGACATCAGTGGCTTTTCTGTTACCCCTGAGCAGACCAAATCTTCGGTTGAACATTGTATTGTCAATTCTGCTGGTAATTGCCCCTCTTTTCTCAAACTATTAACGGACAGCGTTTTGTTTTTCCCTGGTTAGCATCCTAGCAGCTAACCATTAGCGTGACGTCAATTCCTCCTCTTATTCCGGCCTGTCAGCATGTCTCTCACCTCGTCCTGCTCCTCTTCCTCGTCCTCGTTAGTCCTCTTCTTTGTTTTGTCTTTTACTTTCTTCATCGCTGCTTTCTTTTCCATACCCTGCACGTTTCCACTCTTGCCCTCCATACTACCACCACGTGGGAAACCGGCGGGGGTCAAGCAGCTACGTCACAGCCTCGACCGATGACAGGAATCCGCTGCTACCGCCACCTTCTGGACAAATACAGGTACTGACTGTAATTCAATCCAATGCAATTTAAAAAACACTTCATTAATGCCTGAAGGGAAATTAATTTTCGCAGTAATATTTATGATTTAAGTCTCTTCAAAGCAGAAGGTTGTTGCTGTGTTCTTTGATGACGTTACACTTATTTTCTAGTGTGATTCACAGTTAATCTTCTGTGTCTTTGTAGATCTAGAAAAAGCTTATGACAGGGTGGTGTGTTGCTGTATGAGGAAGTCTGGAGTTAAAGAGAAGTATGTTAGAGCGGTGCAGGACATGTATGAGAGCTGTAAGATGGTGGTGAGGTGGGCCAGAGGTGTGACAGGGAGTTTGAAGTGGAGGTGGGACTGTGCCAAGGATCACTGATGAAGAGATGAAGGGAAGCTGCAACAGCCTGGAGCTCAGCACCCAGAAGATAGTGGAGATGATCGTGGATTTCAATAAAGTCACAGCCCCACCATACCCTCTTACCCTCATGGACTTCCCCATCTCCATCATGGACTCCTTCTGCTTCTTGAGCACCACCATCACACAGGACCTCAAGTGGGAGCTGACCGTCAGCTCCCTCTTCAAGAAGGCCCAGCAGAGGATGTTCTTCCTGTGGCAACAAAGGAAACTCCCTACTGAGATGATGGTGCAGCTCTACACAGCCATCATGGAGTCCATCCTCACCATCTCCATCACTGTATGGTACACTGAGGCCACCACCAGGGAGAGACACACACTGCAATGCATTGTGGACACTGCTGAGAAGGTGATCAGCTGCAACCTCCAACCTTTACGGGACCTGTACACCTCCAGGATTTTATGCTGTGTAGGTCGGATTGCGGCTGACCTTTCTCACCCTGAACACAGCCTGTTTAACCTCTCCCCTCAGGCAGGAGACTACGGTCCATCCCGACCAGAACTTCCCGCCATAAGAACAGCTTCTTCCCCTCAGCCATCAGACTCATGAACAATAGTTAAATGACTCTGGGATAAAAGAGTAGCACTGTGCACCTGCTACTGTTTGCACATGTATATATTGTACATTTTTTGTTATTATTATTTTATTTTTTAAATTTTCTACATTTATACCTAGTATATTTATTTTATTTTTATTTATTTTGTTTTATTATCCTTTTATTTATTTTTATTCTTTTTTTGCCCCCATTACTTTATGTTATATCTTTACATCAGAGCAATTTCCTAGTCTGTGAACCGGTTTGACCTGCTAGTGGCAATACAGTGATTCTGATTCTGATAATACTGGCCAGTAGCAGGTAACATAGCAGGGATTTAAAAAAAAAAAAACAATGATCAAAATTGATATAGAATACAATAAAGAATATTTCATGATAATATAAATTCAAAACTTATGAAGTTGATAACAATTACAAAGTGAAAAAAAAATAAGAGACAACGGTAACCATGGCAGGTAACGTAACATAGCGGCCAGGAAGTTACGTCACATTAGCTTACTGTGCCGTTATCTTTCTGCGACAGTCAAGAAGCTACGCAGTTGCTCGTTTTATCGGATTTGTAGGAATTTTCCACTACGGAGTTTGTTTAAAAACGGCTTTTAGAAGTCATTTGTTGACCAACGGAGATAATAAAAGTCCACAACTGGAAGTGAGCGTTCTGAGATCCCGCTGAAGCGGTAGTCGCGCTCATTGTCGCAGTTTATTCGTTGTTTGTGGACTCCTGAGGATGGTGTTTATGGGAGGCTGTTAGCACCATTAGCTTTGATTAGCTGCAGAAGTCCCATCAAATTTTATACCATCTTTTGAAATGGAATACCACGGAGGAGGCGGAGGAGGGGTTATACTGAGCGGTGGAAACGTCCCAGCCTTTCTAACAAAACTATGGACTCTGGTGGAGGACCCCGAAACCGATCAGCTCATCTGTTGGAGTCCGGTACTCACTTTAGCCTATTCTAGCCTAGCCTAGCTTAGCCTAGCCGAGCTAACCCCTGATACGGTCAGCAGGCAGGATCTTGTGTACAAGTTTTATTATTTCAACAAAGTACAGACATTTTTTTCCTTTTAAATAGCAGGGACATTCCGGTGTTACAGCTAATATAGTTCAAGTTCAGTGCGTTGAAAGTTGCAGCAGTATTAAAATAGACGGATGAGGAGCTAATTAGTGATCGTTAAGATAATAAGATCTAGCTCCCCGGATTAAAACTTTATTAGCTCCATTTGGCTGATCTGATGCGTATTTTTAAGCACACAAAATAGGATGAAAACGAAAGAAATTTAGAATGAAACTAAATGAAAATGCTTTTATCTCATTGACTGCTTAGCGGTGTTGCACAGCTGTGGGAAGTTAAACAGTGGTCTGCAGTAGTACTTGCTTTATAGCTTGTAAAATGGATGACTTAAACGCTGATAAGAATTAGTAATTACTACTTCTTGGTATACTTTTTAATCTATCTTTTTTGCTCTATGATAAGGCTTGTCAAGCAGAGACATCAAGGTAGATCATATTATTACATGGTAGATTTGCTTTCACCGTTCAGAGATATTAGTACAACACGAATTTATTTACATGGTTTGAGTTTATAGCAGACTTCTTGTCAGTGTACTCAGTACAATCAAGATACAAAAATCACCTCAAACACAGCTGTAGCTAATCAAGACCATTCCAGCTTCCCTGGTCTGTGACGGAGTGGAGTTTTTACAGTTGAGCTGAATCGTGTGAAAATATCCAGAACTCACAGCTTCACATGATGACAAGTTTCCAAAAATGACTGCTGAAGCAACTTGATCCATAACCACAACGGTCCAGTTGACTTCAGCCGGTCTGTGTTGCTGGCTACATGCCACATCATCTGTGTGTAAAATGATCTGCCTGCATCTGCAACTCCACTTTCATTCCAGTATAGTCAGCCAGTTAAACTGGGAAACACTGATTGTGGTCACAGATGGAGGGGAATCACGTCCAAAGAGTACAGTCTTAAAAGCAAAGCTGTGTATGCTTTTATTGGGCCTGTCATAAATTATTATCCCTATTACTGATCTTTCGTCTGATAACTTGAGGCTTTTTATTAACAGCCCCAAAACAAATATATACAGTTACTCCAAAAAACAACAAAAGAAATGTCTTTTTTTCACAACATACCTTTTTGTCTTAAAACCTACAGAATGTATTGATGAAATGATAAAATAGTTGCTTAAAATTTTATGCTGACTGGAGAATAATGATTAGGACAACTAATCCTCTAGTTGTCGATGATACTAATTTGTCTTTGCTCTTTGTGTCAGAGTGGAACCAGCTTCCATGTGTTTGATCAGGGCCGTTTTTCTAAAGAGGTTTTACCAAAATTCTTCAAGCACAACAACATGGCCAGCTTCATCCGACAGCTCAACATGTGTGAGTATCTGCTGTGACTTCTGATTGCAGTAACATTAAATATTTACTGTAACAAGCTTCTCACTAGCATCACAATAAAAATGTTTGGAAAAAAAAATCAACAAATGTTTGAAGTTGAGTGAAATTGAAGTTAAACTGAAATTCAGATAGTTAGTTACTTATGGTGATTCTGTACATGTCTATACTTAGATGGTTTCCGTAAGGTGGTGCACATTGAACAGGGTGGTTTGTTGAAACCAGAGAGAGACGACACTGAGTTCCAGCACCCATTCTTCATCAGAGGACAAGAACTTCTACTGGAGAACATCAAACGCAAAGTCACCAATGTACGTATCTCTACAGATGTCTAAAAAACACCAAACTAGAGATCTGCAACGTATATTAATAATATCCACCAAAAAAGGTAGTTCATGTGACTAAACTCAGGTCCATTTTGAGTTTGGAGACTATTTTATTCTAGATTTTTATGTTATTTTGGACTTGTGTAAAAATATATTTATATACACTAGCATGTAGTCCTGAGAGTGTTTTTGAACCTGGTAATGCTTCCATCTGTTGGTTTGTCTTTGATGCCTATGGTGAGAGTATTTCTAGGCAAGGTGATCTGTACAGCACATTTCAGCAACAAGGCAATTGAAGGTGCTTTACACAATGAAAACATGATAAGGATAAAAAAGATCATTGACTGTGTAGTGGCATAATAATAATAAAAAAAAGTTAGATTTAAATATTCTAATGTGACTGGGGCAGGTTTCGTCAGTCCGTCAAGACGAAGGGAAGCTGTCTGCAGACGAAGTGAGCAAGATCCTCAACGATGTCCAGCTGATGAAAGGAAAACAGGAAAACATTGACACCAGGATAATCACCATGAAACAGTAAGTACCAGAATCAAACCTCCAGCAGGGTACAGTGATGATTAACAACTGAAAAGTAAGAACCAAGATAATTTTGACTTTAATTGTAAAAAATCTTGTTTTTATCATAAATTTATTCTGTTACCTTACAAGCTAACTTGTAGCATTTTACAGTTAACCATTCACAGACTCTGTTAATTTATGTTGATAGCTGCTTTAGTGCGTAAAGGAGGACCACACATACTTAAAGCTCTGAAGGGAAAAAAGTGTGCTATTTTGTGACTAAAATGCGTTTTTCCTCAAATATATCTTAGTAATGCGATCTGGGTTAGGGTTAATTTTTTTTGTTTCTCACAGGATCCATAAACACCAGTGCTTGATGTTAAAAGCACAAAATTTATCATTGAAGTTACAAACACTGTTTTTATATTCAATTTTAAATGGCCATAGTGAATACAATTTTATGTGGTGCATCGGACAACGTTCACAGCTCTGAATTGTTTTTTTTTGTTTGTTTTGTTTTTCTTTTCTATTTGAACATTTAAAAGTTGTTCTTCCACTGCTGCTTTTTATTAACACATTTTTCTTATTCTCCTCTCTTGAATCAAGGAGTCTGGAAGCCACAGTGACTTTTATATATATAAAACAAAGTATTGATATCTCATTGTGCTTTCAAAAAGTATTTCCCACTTCACTCAATTATCATAATACAAGAAGACAGTTAATCCCCTCCACTGACCACTGCTGCTTGATTCTTTGTAAATTCGTTCTTAATAAGGATCTATAATTAAACATGTGTTTCTGTGTTTCAGTGAGAATGAGGCTCTGTGGAGGGAAGTGGCCAGTTTGAGACAGAAACATGCTCAACAACAGAAAGTTGTCAACAAGGTACAAACAAATCCACGCTGACATTCAAACATAATGACTAAAGTAGAACAGGGGATAAAAGTCATGGTGAACTGTCAGGTGTTAAATGACCATCTGATTGAATAAAAGTCTGCTATTTTTGCACATTTGGTTGAATACTACATTTACTTGGCATGTTCCTGAGGTTTAATAGTCCTAATGTGCACATACAGAAAATATACAGATACACAAAAAGAAGTGAGGTACTAAAAAGAAAAAAAAACCTGCTTCTGGACCTCAGGTAATGTTTTATTTAAAGGTGAACATTAGTCTTTGTAAATACGTATGGCTATTGATAGCTGAACTGTTGCCTATTTATAAAGTCTTCTCATTATGCCCCTCCCTGAACTAATAATGAACGTTCTGTTTTTACAGCTGATCCAATTTTTGGTGTCTCTAATCCAGACCAACAGGATTATGGGAGTCAAGCGGAAGATGCAAGTTTACGACTCACACAGAAATGAATACACACCTGAGTTTTTTTTGTTATCATAACTATACAGATGTGGAGATTTTGTCTGGCACAAAGTGTGGTGAATCTTCAGAATAGGACATTTATTTGATATTGTTTCAATTTCTCATTTCTGTCTCCTCCTTTGCTCTTATCCACACTCCAGTTACAAAATCAGTGAAACATCCCCTAAGTATTATGACTATGGATACTTAAAGTTGTTCTTTTGTTTGTTTATGGAGTATTTCTCATCTCTGCCAATAGTCCTCTGATGCTCAATGACTCTAGCTCCACCCATTCTCTGCCTAAGTACAGCCGGCCCTTCCCATTGGACCATATGCAGGTAACCTGCTTCACTTTTCTCCTTCAAGATTTAAATTTTATGGTTAATTCAGATCAGCCTTGTCACCTGTTGTTTGCACCTGCCAATAGGTAACAACGGGACAAGCTGCTTCATTTTTTTTTTCTCCATTCAGCGTACAGATAATCAGCACTTCTAGTTTTAATTAGATTTTGTTTTTTTTTTCTCTGCAAGTGTTAAGTGGACCATAGACAGTTCAAGTAAACGTGTTGCAGTGTGTTTGTCATTGTGGCCACTGACTGATGATCAGTGAGACCCTTTAAATGTCCGTCTCGTGCTTGTGCACGTGTCTTCAGGCTGCAGCTGAATCCCTGCTGACTTCTGGGCCAATCATCTCTGACATCACTGATATAGTCACAACAACCCCAGATGAAGTTGTCAGTGATTGTTCCGACCCAAGGTGATAACCAGTGCGATCCGTTTCCTTTTAATCGTCAAGTGGTTGATCTGCTATAAGTCTCTAATGCTGCCTGACAAACCTGCAGAGAGAGCCAGCCAGCAGAGATTAAACAGGAGCCGTCCAGTCCCGAGGTCGAAGAGTGTCCTGTTCTTGAGGAAGAGCCTGCAAGTGTGGAGACGCCACTTTCCCCCACCACCTTCATCAACTCCATCCTTCAGGATGAGACGCCTCCAGCACCAGTCACCTCCACTACAGCCCCAGCAGGTATTTATTATTCACAGATGATGACTGTCATTAAATGAATGCTTTCTCCCAGTTTAAACACAGTCTTTTACCTCTATAGCCAGTTCCATTGTTGTGATGAGCCCTTCATCCACTGAGTCCCTGTCACCAGCACCAGCCAGCCAATTATCGGGCCCCGCCGCTAACCCGCCAAACTCTGCACCGAGCCCCACTACGGCTGAGAAGAAATGTCAGACTGTCGCCTGCATTGGCAGGTAAGCGTGCAGCCAGGGTGACAGTTGGGTTTGTTTTTGGCGACGTGATTCAACTGTTACTGCTAGCCCCGCGACTGGCTCACTGAGAACTGTCTAAACAACACCCCAACACCTGTCAACAGTTGTCCAATAGCTGCTCTCTATCTGCTTAAAAACCGCCCTGGGAAGCGGTCAGCAACTGCTTCCTGCTGGTATGGGTGTCAGCAGCTGTCAAAACAGCTGTCGAATATCTCTGTGCCCTTGTTACACTTAAATACGAACAATGTGCACATCTTACCCAGAACACTCAGCTGCATTTAAGTGTTTTTAAGTGTAGTTACTGTGTAATTTAATATTCCACGGTTTCACTGTTTGTGACATTTATTATCAGATTGATGGAACTGTTCAAGGTCACGTGTTTCATTAAAACCCTTTTGCTTCCCTCAGATTCCTCCCTCCCCCCTCTGCAGATGGGCTCCCATCTGATGTTTGGCGCATCGTATCAACACAACATGACAAGTGAATCTTGTAATAGTTGTCTTAAACTGTATATAAAAGGTGGATGAAGTTTCTGGATCTGGAATGTGAAACTTATGCTTTAAGCCTTCATTATTTTCAGTAATGGCCAGTAAAGCGCGACTACTCTGGTTTAGAGGGGGGAAAAATTGTCCACATATACAAACACGGGTTGATTTATGACATCAGTAAACAGATTTCCAGTGGGTTTTTATGACTTTGATTGATATTACTGTCAGTCTTGACAGTGAAGATGCTTGGGCTTTTGGGGATCAGGAGGCGATCTTGTCACTGAAAGTTTACTACTTCACTTACATGCACGGTGTCCACAGATTTTCACTGAACGCCGCCTCTCACTTGTCACAAAACAAAGTGGCGTCCACCAGAAACACTCAAGTCAGGGGGCTGCAACAACACGATGACTCAAGAGTCACGTCACGGTAGCTGCATCCCTCTTTTATATACAGTCCATGATTATTGTAAACATTCAGACTAGGGCTTTATGTCCCACCTCTGGTGGAGTTTATTCCTTTATTTCAGTCATTGTATGAAAATACCAGACCAACACTGTGTGTTTAAGTCATTTACTTCATGTCTATGAAATTATGGTGTAATCTGCTGCTGAAAACGGCCCCAATACCTTCAATTGAAAACTTACGATCAGTAATCATGTCTCAATATCAATACATTTTGTGCCAATCTTTTGAGGTTTCGACCTTGAGTCACTTTCTGTAGCACCTCCAACTTTCCAGCAGTTTGTCAGCTTTTTTTTTTTTTTTTTTTTTAAATCTACTTGTTTATTTTTCCTTTATTTTTCCTTTATTAAATTAAACTGACTCAATATACTGGGAAATTTCTGGGACTCTTACAGTTAATTAAGTAGTTAAAAATTCTTAAATTCAAATGAAACATGGCAAATATGAAATCATTTAAAATGAACTTCCTCTTAGATCGGATCTCTTGCATGCTTGGAAGTCCACTCCAGTTTGTGCTAATGAGATGTTTAAAGAAAATTGCCTCTTTTTCAGTTTAAGGCAGACAGGCAGTGAATAGACAGGAAGTTGGACAGCACAGAGAGACACATTGTTGGTTTGGATCAGCGTTGACAAAAAGATGCCGTTGCAGAATAACACCAGACGGGTGACACCAACTCACACCTCTCTTTCTCCCCTGTTTTTCCTCAGGTCCGAACTCTCTGATCACGTCGACAGCATTGACAACAGTTTAGAAAACCTGCAGAACATTTTAAACTCGCAGACTTTCACCTTTGACGCAGCGCCGCTCATGGAGGTCAGTCCAGCCGTGTCTTATGTCTTTGTATTTGTCTGTCATCAGCTGGTTGTGTGTGTTTAATCATGTTATATCTTTGTGTTTGTTTAGTTTTTCGGTTCATCCGGTACCGTTGGAGACTTCGACCTTGATAGTTTGGACAACGTGAGTGACATCACACTGTTGTAGACTCTGTCATCCAGGTCACGTTAATTCTTAAAGGTTTGAATGAACACAACTGGGCTCCCATTTTTTTGTTCTTGACGACGTTTCAGGTCCACTCGCATCTCAATGAAAAGGGACAGTCTTTAAAGGACAATAATTACATATTTGGGAAGGTTTGAAAGAGTTGTAACTCCTACTTAGAGAGTTTTTACACCTTTTGGTTCATGTGATAAAAGCCATTTTCAGCATTTTATGAGCTTGAAACTAGTTGATTTGAACGGATGATGCTTTCTGGGTGGAAGCTGAAACGTCTTCGAGAGCAAAAATAACGGAAATCTAGCACCCTTGATTGAAGCCCATAAGAATTTCAGTCCATTCTTAATTTTTATGAATGTTTCATTTATAATAATCATAGTACTGGAAGCTAAAAAAGTCTCAACTTTTATCATTTCAGCTTTTTGAGATGATTTAAAAATGTTTCATTTTTTTGTTTCTTTCTGTCAGCTGCTGTCTGACGAACCCCCAAAAGACAGTGAAGGCAACACAGGTACCTCGCATTCAGTTTGATTCAGATAACGTAAGACCACCTGTTCCTGCTGTCATGCTGATTCCACGCCCTCTCTGACGGCTGCAGGGAAGCAGCTGGTGCAGTACACATCCACACCTTTCCAGGTGTCTGAACCTGCCAGCATGGGGGAGGGTGGGGCTGACCTGCCGTCCCTGCTGGAGTTGGAGGCGGAGCCTTTCTTCGGCTCTGACGCGCCCACTGATGACCCAGCTGATACCCTTCTGAACCACACCCACCTGGACTCTGACCTCTGACACTGGGGATGTGCTGACTCGTCTGCAACCATAGCAACAGAACTTAGCAACAGAGTACTGACTCAGCAGCAGCAATAGATGATAACATTAATCGGTTGTAGATCAATCATTAGGAAACAGGTCATGCTATTATTATACAGATGTTATTGATTGATATTAACCCATTTCTATACATGTTTTATTTTACTCTTTGTTTCCACCCCCCACCCCTCCAAACTGAAATCCTTTTGTTTGTTTCTTGTTTTAAAAAAAAAACAACAAAAAAAGAGGGAGAGGTTCTTGGTGAACCTGGGTCATGTGTTGAACCTGCTAGTCCAGTCAGAGACGGCTCTCGAGATTAGATGATGTCACAGTACAGGTGACCCAGGTGCACTCTGTGTTCTGTAGATTAAAGTCAGATTTTATGGTTGTATTTGTTTTGAAAATTTAAATATAATGAAGAGAGTCTGAATATTTTTGGAAGAGTTTATTATATCAGAGTGTTTCTTCCTCTTTGCGTTGCCTCTGGTACCATGGAAACGGCGGACGAAGACACAGTGGCTGTTTTTGAAACTGCATACTACTGGCTGCCTATGCAATGGAGTATATATATGTGCTGTACACTGGTCCTGCAGTTATGTCACCAAAAATAAATGATAAAGAAGGTGGCGACAGGGGTAGTGTAGATGCCCGTTGCATTATGGGATGTAGTATACGAGAGATCCAATCCAGTTGGACACTGGAAATTTTTTCCAGAAGCTGTTTGTTTGGGTATTTCTTACGTACTAATGCTGTATACTACATTTTTGGCAAAAAATAGTCGGTAAACGCAAGAAGTTGGTATGCAAATTCAAAAATGGCGGTTAAGCAAGTCTCTTTTTGTGATTTTTTTTTTTTTTTTTTTTCCCCTTGGACTTAAGTTCAATCCACTTTTAGATAAATTACTTTTGGATGTTTTCACTACTGCTTTACCGCTGCTTCAGCCAGACTCCTGACAATCTCCTCCACTCATCCGCGACAGTGCTGGAGACCAGAGGGAAAATTGTTTTAAGCGCTGTGGCCGTCCTGAGAGCTTCCAAAGTGCAGATGACCTAAAGCTCAGCGCCGCACGCAGATGCATCCTGTGTTAAACAGTTGGAACTGCAGTTCTTTAACACGCTCTGTTGAATTTAGACTTGTTGCAGTGGAGAGACACACAATCCACTTAAACTTAATTTATAGCTGTGGTCAACTGCACTAAGGAGACCTTTGTTTTGTCAGTATTGGCTCTGAACACTCTGATTCTGTCAGATAAATGTGACTGTTATTTTCATTATTATTCCGCAGCATTTTAATGTTTATTATTCAAATAAACATATCTAAACAGTTTCACACAGTGTGTTCACAATCAGGAACAGGAAGCTGATATCTAGTAATTTTTTTTTTTTTTTTTTTTTTGCATACTGGTTCCAGCATCAGATTAGTCTTTTTAGAGCCAGAGCCAAAGTCCACCAGTGGTGAAGATGGTTTTAGGACATCAGGTGCCACTTTTCAGTTTCGGTGAATCGGAGATAATTCCAGGCTGAATCTGTGTCTCAAATTAGAAACGTAACTCTTTAAATTTTATGTCTTTGAAGGCTTTTCATAGATGAAAAGACATTGAGGTTAAAATTAAAAGATAAAATGGAAACTTGACTGCAGTTGTGCAGAAACAAAGATATACTTTCAGAGGTTTGTTCAGGTTCAGAGCTAAAACTTTGAGATAATTTAAAAATCTTGAAAAAACGCTGCAGTCAGGCATGTAACCTTGTTCTGCATCAATTAAACAGGATCTGACTTATTTCTCACGTAACACACTTTTATTCTGTATTTGGATGAAATCCTTCATTTGAATACAATTAGAAGTTTTTTTTTTATTTCCTTTAATTCTGCAGCACTCCTGATGTCTAGAGTTTCATTTTATTGGTCAGGTTTGTTGGCTGCTTTACAGACAGCGTAAAAGCTTTATTATGAATATACTGACTTTTGTTTAATAACTGCTTTTTATTCAGATTACTCAAATATAAGCCATCTATTTAATGTAACTAAGTTCATCTGATGGCTTGGAGGATGGTTCTGATTAACAAGAATGGAGTTTAAAGTCACATATATTGTTAAATGTTTTGAATGCAAAACTTTGGTTTAATAAAATGATTTAAATGCAACAGTGTTGGAATTAATATATTATTATCCATAATCACAGTGATCAGATTGTTGATGCTAAAAAAAAATAAATAAAATCTAATCAGTGACCTGTTGAGTCAACTCGTACAAAAGACAGTTTGATGTTCAAAATAAACATTTATTGTTGAAGTTTCAAACCACATATTACACTGACAGTGATGTCACATCCTGTATGTCATTATGTCATCAAGACAGATTGAAATGGTTGAGTTTCTGCAGAAATGTTATTTTTATTTATTTCCCCTCCCAGTGATTCTCTAAGAACAGGATAAATGTCTATAAACAATATTTTTAAATATTTAAAAAAAAAAAATGCATAGAGGCGTCGCCATTCAGTGGGTGGGGCCTTTAACTAGTGGGAGGGGTCTGAATTTGTGGGCCATTCTGATTGGTCGGTACACTGCAATTGGAAACGCAGGAATCGGACTCGCGCCCTGTTGTGGAAGTCAGCAGGTATCCTCCAGTTCCACATTTTCTGCACCTGGGACACAAGGGATAGCTTTTAATGCTTACAGACATAAAACCCATTTACTTCCTACATTAGGTACACAGCAGGATTGAGAATGAATAATTTCAGACTTTACGTACATCTAAATTAACACCAACACAGAGTCATTTCTAATGAACAGGATATTTAACAACATCCAATCTCGTCTTCATTTTGAAGCTGACTGGTTGCTCCTGTCACTTAACCTGGCCAGCATTCACTTTGTGAAAATTCTTGTTAAATGGGTCGAGTTCTGTTCTTGGTAACGACCAGTGATCTCTGTTACTGTATTGGACGCTACGTGACTGTTGACGCGTCAACAGCGCCGCCATTTTGAAAAGTGCTACTTTCGTCCGCGAGCTAGGCGGCTAGCAGCAATAGCCAAGGGAATTATCGTTCTAAAGGCGTCCAGTGTTTTGCTTTTGGCTGCTACAACTATGCTAATGAACACTTCAGACAGCAGGGCATCTCCTTTCACAAGTAA
>JAOWBL010000003.1:1540323-1564269 GCA_028564865.1 Zenarchopterus dispar
ATATATATCCATTTAGTGAAGGCGGTTGAGACAATTGTTGTATCACTGTTCCACCTTGTGGTGGTGGTGTTCAAAGAAGCAGGTGAATCGAGGAAATCTTCATTAGGATGCAACCTTTTATAATCACTATTTTTAATCATTTGGATTGTCTCACTTTTTTTTAATCCTTTCTTTTTCTTTCCAGAAATGATACCCACAAATAAAAACTGCACAAAACCATATTTTCCTGTAGATAATGTTGAGCCATTCATTCAGCAGTAAAGTTTTACATCACGTCATGCGGCTGTTTCACAAGAATAAACATTGTAGATGTTTAAGGTTGACCCTGGTAAATGAGAGTCTCGGAGCTGAAGTCTTACCAGGCTGATCGGGAGAAACAACGTTCATGCTCTCTGAAACAACAGAACAACAGCTGACTGAGAATGTTTCAGTCATTAAATTGGTTTTATGAGTGATCTCAGCAACCTGATCGACTAGATGCAATATGAGAACACAAATGAGCTAGAGGTTCAGTTTATAAGCAAGTTAACCCTTTTTAGTTGTCAGGAGAAACATTTATGTGCTCCTGTTCAAACAAATAATTTGTTTGTTTATACATATTTTAAGTTTAGAAGAAGATTATAGGGGAAGGGACCTCTTATTTAATTAAAAACAAAACTGTCATTTCTTCTAATATCAGATTCATTGATATGCAGATGATGCACAAGTGTTTATCTGTGTTCCTGGAGTGGTTTCTAAGTCACCTTATTTAATCTTTATGACTGAAATCAGCATTTGGATTAATATATATTGACTCCTGGATCAATCACACTAAGACTAAAGTGACATTTTGGGTTTAGAGTTTAACCTATAATCCATGTTACTGTTCCCAACTCAGAGGAACTAAAAGGTTATTTACATTTTAATTGCAGGTTGTAGAGATCAGAAATAAAATCTAGAGTCTTGAAGTGGACAAAGTGTTACTCACCTGTGGGAGCTTCATCAGACAGTGAATCTTTATCTAACAGGTACAGGTGAGACAGATTTAGCTTAGAGAGGGGCAGACAGAGAGGGTTAGTTTATGACATGAGAAGCAGGTGGTTTACCTGTTGACATGGCTTGTTTTCCTGCATCTGCAAACATCAGACACTTTCATTAAGCACAAAAACAGTCACTTATAGAGATGTGTTCATAAGATTGTCAATCAGAAAAGATGTAATCTCACCGCTGGAGTCATGATCTCCCTCCACCAGCAGGACAAAAAGAGAGAACAAAAGAACAACGTTCCTGTGACCAAAAAAAAAAAAAAAAAAAAAAAGGAGGTAATTTTGAGTTTGGTGATCTTTGTGGCCTTAAAAGGATGTCATGCAGAGATTAGACTCAATATTCTGTTCAGAGAGCACATCACAACACCAAAAGCTGGTTTAAATCAAGTCAGACTTTAGTTTTACTTAATTATTAGACTTTTGCCATCGAGGTAAAAGTTAGATGGAGAAATGAATCAGAGACATTTAGTTTCAGACGAATTCTGACCCAAAGGGCTCTTGGGTTTTTAAAATCAAACTGTGGACCATAAAACAAGAGCATTTAACATTTATACAGACATTTTCACAGATAACCTCACTGACACCTCTACTTTCTGTTCATTTACCTTTTCTCTCCGTCTCTATGGAAACCTGCATGCTTCCATCTTTACGCTGGTCCTCTTTCACAGCATTAACGGACAGAAACCCTTAAAGACGAGACGACGGACGTACCTGGTGAGCATGATGCTGTGAGGTCAGACGGGTCCCTGATCAGTACGACAGGTTGACAGACAGGTGACTGTTACAGTACTTCAGTATTGCACCGCAGGAATCTTCTGGTTCTGAGCATCTGGTGGTGGTTTATATATCTGCCTAAATGTCACCCAGCCAGAGGACGGACCAGAGTGTGTTTGTGCGTATGTGTGTGAGTTTCAGGTTTCTATGTTAATGTTCAACGGGAGCAGGTGAAGAAGACGCTCACAGAAGTTCCTCTGTATCTGCCACGGCTGTGAACTTGACCCAGATCGGTCTAACTTTAGATCCAGGTGAACCTGAACTCAGCAGTCCAGACAACTTGGAAAATGTTCTGCATTTAGGATCATTTAACTCCTGACTTGTGTTACCACTTGTTATCACTGGAGACTCTGCAGTACAAAACTAACAGGAGGAAAACAGATTTTCATTTTAATTGTTACTTTTAATATTTCTGAAAGAACACCTAGGTGTGTCTGACATTACAGAAACATCATGACCTCAGTGGAAAACTCCTCATGTCCTTATAAAACAGCTTTTTTGGGGGGGGGGATTTCTTGGCGTCCTCGCAGTTCAGGGAATCCCCGTCTTACAAACACACTCAGTGTGGACATTTACTGCAGGTCAAGTTTCACCGACTCAGATCCACTGATAGAACCTGGAGAACAATTAGAGCAGAACAATAATGCTTTAGCTGGAACCAGATCCACTATAGACTAAGGCGCTATAGACCAAGACCACCTCATATCTGATTCACATCACTGACCGCAGCTTCTCCGCCAACCCGAATCCACGAAAAGAGCTAGGTGGTCTTGAACCTTAAAGTCACTAAAATAACACAACTGTCAGATGTATTACAGCTCCGCAAGCTGGTTTTTACATTTCCAGAAGAAAGACGATTAAACAGTAAACTTATTCACGTTTAATTGAGAACTCGCTGAGACGAATGATGCCCACCTGACCTGTTTTAGCTAAAGAACATTGTCTTCCTAAGTTCACCCAACAGTTCACCTGTTAATAGTCCTTAAAGGTGCAAAGTGCACAACTTTGGATTTGCCCCCCAAAAACCCATCACTTGCCCCTTCACTGACGGGTCCTGCTTTGTCAACAATAACATCTAAAATCTCTTATGTTCTTGCGGTCAGTAAGGTAACTCTTGAGGGAGTCGCATGTGGCTAAGTGCACCTTAATAAACCTCATTATCTTCCTGGAACACAAAGGTAACACAAGTGGACAGGTGAGTATATACGTGCGGGTGTGCTGCCGTAATGGAAAAGCAGGTAAAATGGATTCTGTCCCTGGAGAACCCCCCACTCCTCCCCCTCCCACCCACCCAATCCACCTTATACACACACACACACAGTGATAAATGGCAGCAAGGGGGTTTACAGGGGGTGGTGGGTAGTTTTTTTTTTTTTTTGTGCGGGGGTTGTGTGGTATTTGTGTATCAAAGCCTCTTCTGTCTGAAAACGTCTTTCTGTGTAAACGGAGAGTCGAAGGAAGCTTTTTAAAGCAGCACCGCTTCATTCAGCCAATGCAGCAGCTTTGAAATACTGTAAGGTCAGATTTACATGTTTATGGAGCTTCCAGCCATTAATCAGTCCATCCATCCTTTCAGCCATCCGTCTCTCCATACCCTGCCTGCCCGAGGGCGTCACGCTGGAGGACGTATGGGCCTCGGACAGAGGGTGACTGTAACAAAAAACACTGTTAACTCGGTAAACCAGGTTGATTTTTAAAATAATTCTCCTGATTAACAGTTAATAGTAATATACATGGAGGTGTCATCAATGGAGCTACTTCAGAGGTGTTCAAGCCACCTTTTACCTGCGAGAGGAAACATGGACCACTGGAGAGCAGTTCAATAGTATTATAACTACAAAATCTATTTGTGAAAGCTACAGAGTCTATAAATGAGTTATTGTGTGTTCTTCAAACAGTAAGGTCTTAAAACAGGAATAAAGAGATCAATAACTGAGGGGTGGGATAAACTCTGGACTGATCATAAGTCTGTGACAGAGACAAACAAACAAATATCCTAATGTGAGTTCAGAATATTGACTTTAAGTTCTCGGGGGAACCTGAAGGACCCAAAGACTGCAGAAACCGATGAGATCGGATCCCTCAGGTGGGCCTGCTTCAAGAACCACTTTAGTTTTGGGAGATTTTGGTTTCTGGAGCTGCACTCATAAAACTTGAAAGGAAAACCGTCCGTTAACTTGTCCAGAAACAGAGTTGACGACCCGGAAGCATCAAGAAGTGAAAACGTGTTTTATTTTAGAACAAACGGATGCCATGTTCTGTGGGATAAAAGATCATTCACATCAGAAACAAGTCCAGAACCCAGCCTCTGTACGGATATGGGTTTGTATCAGTCTGCATTATTGATGGTAGCACAATGAGATGTTAGGACATACTCGGCCTGCTTGCAGTTCTGATCTACACCAAAAGAAGCTGCTTCATGTCAGTGGTTCCCTCTGAGCTGATGGTCCACAGAATTACTAAAAAAAAAAAAAAAAAAGAAAGAAATCTGTTGTTGTGGGTTTAGTTTTTGGTTAGTTTCTGTTTTATTTTGAAGGTCTGTTCTTGTGTTCAGTTATAGTGAGACTTCCCTTGCTCCTGTCTGCCCTGATTGTTTGCACCTGTGTCTTGTTAAGTTCTGTTTGTATATCTTGCCTTGTCTTTCCCTTGCTCCCTGCTGGTCTGTACTGTGTGTCTGTCTTGACTTGGTTTAGGGTGAAGATATTTTTGAATTTTGTTAGATCCATGCTTGTGTTGTCATTAAAAGCGTTTTTGATTTTGCACCGCTGCCATTCTCTTCAGCACGTAACATCTGTATCTTCAGGGATAATTTCAACTTTATTTAGAAAGATGTGAAGAAAGCTAGAATTTGATGCCAGCAGCACACTCAAAGAATGTTACATGCTAATAGCTGTATGTACTTTTTAGTTTAACTTTAGTTTTTGATTTTCGTTGTTTCAGGAGCTGTTTCTATCTTTGTTGAGTACTTGTTTCCTGCTGCTTAACAGTCTGTGGTCCTTGATCTCGCTGATTCTCCTCTCGATGATGAGTATGTGGCAGCTCTAGGTTGCCATGGACACCAGCACACATTTCTACCTGCTTTCAACATCTTTGACACTTGGAGCCCAGCTTCTATTTTTCTCAAAATGAAACCGAAACATGGACTCATCTGACCACGGGACACGTGTTTACTGTCCTTCTGTCTGTCTGTAATAAACTCTTGTGCAAAGATCAGGCGATATTGATCATGGCGCCATGGTTCATGGCTTCTTTGCACTGATATTTTACCAACTCATTCAATTTTTTTTTAATATCATACACAACATAGAACTGAGGGTTTTTTTCCCACCTGATCAATACTCCTTGCTATGAAAGACGAAGATATTTACGATCAATCCCAACACCGTCACCCAGAGTTACCCATATAGTCTATAACATTTTCAAGTGTGTCGCTGATAGTCTGAATTTGTTTATATTTTATAGACACAATGAAACTAGTCAGTAAATCACTTCTTGTGTAAATGTCAAGTTTTTTGGGAGTGGATTTTGTACTTGTATACTCTTATAAACCAACCAAATACAGTTTACGCATTACTTCTAATAAAAGACGTCAGCAGTGTAGTATAAGTAAATATTGTTTTTTCATAACACATATTTTAGAAAAACATAATAAATACTTTTAATCAGTCTAGATTGATCATGGTGAATTAAACTGGAAGAGTATTGCATTAATCGGGTCCTAGTGTAACAGTGCTGCAGTCAACCTCATAAGAAAGTCAAATTAATCAGAAACTAAATGTTTCCTTAAAGGAAACAGAGAAAACAAAATAAAACACTTAACTAAATGTAAAATTAACTCCTCATAAAAATCTCTTCAAACTGTATTCCAGTCTCTCTGGAGAGTCCAATGTTCTGTTTTTATCTGTTCTCTGACTCGGTAAACTGAGTAAATTTGGGTTTCAGGCCGAACTAAGTGAGAATAGACGATAACCTCCCTAAGATTGGAAGTTGATGTATCACATGACAAAAAAACAATGTTCATCTTAAGGACACGTCTCCTGGGATGTTGTGACTCTTTTCATTACAGTGAGGAATTCAGACTGTTATTAGTTTTCTGGACCCGGGCTAACTGATCTTACGGGGCGAGCTTGTGAAGGTTCGGATGGATGGCAGCAGGCCTCAGAGTAATAAGTCTCATCTCTTAGATCGCCATCAGCAGGATGAATTACAGACATACCAGACAGGATCACGGCGTGAAACCGATCCAGGACCAGCTGATATGAAATTAAAACTCAATGTGTCTGTCTGCATCTACTCATCCAGTATGAAGCTAAGTAGGTCAAAAATACCGAGACCGTCAAACCGAGACACTTTCCACAGCAGATAGAAACACTGAAATCTGCTGGGATCCGTTCTCAGGTGAAATGGTCATACACTTTGTCTTATTCATACATTCTCTTTGATAGGCTTTTGTCTCCTTACCAACTCTGTTATGTTTTTCCATCTGAGCCAGAAATTATATCTTATATTTGAATCTCTAAAGCGGTCGCCACTATCAATAACTTTCTCACATCACCTACGTCCATTTTGTTTTGGGCCACCTTGGTTTAGGAGTATGTCATTAAATCAGCTGTCTGATTTAATGACATCACACATCCACATCAGCCCAACTTCACATTTCTGTACCTCCAAAATGGGTAGCGTTTAGTTGGATAACTGATTTTAAAAAGGTACTTCCTCCTGAAAGGATTCTCCAACTAAACACGAAAAATGTGAACTTAGGTGAAAATATTTTTATTCTGTATCCCTGTTGATGTATTTTTGTCAGCTTTTGATTTTAAAAAGAAAAAAATAATCACAAAATATTGGAATTTTTAGAATTAGCTGCGTTATTGTTAAAAAGATTTACTGTTTGAGTTATAAATAAGCTTTTTTTTGTGGGGGATTTACTCAGCCTCACCTGGTGCCAGCTGCACCAACTGGTGGGATTGTTTTAAACTGAAACATGGATTAAAAAAAGAAGAAATATCGAACTCATTCAGACCCTTTTCAAAAGATTTCACACAATTCTGGTTAATCCTACCAGCAGCAGGTAAATCTGTTTTTATGCTGCAGCAAACCTGACGTACGAACTATTGTTGTAATGGAGACCCAGGGGGCTGTGGTCATAGTTTAAAAATTTTGCAGGCTTACAAGTGACGTTTCTTATGACTAGATGAAAAGAGACTTGTTATTCAGAATAAGGATTTAAGTCTAAAAAAATAAAAATACAGGAAGTGACCTATGACAGGTGCACACTCAGATCACCATTGGTGCTTTTCTCTCTTGCCAGAAGTCAAAAGGAAACATGGATTGTGATGATCCTCACCACCAGAGGATGGAGACAAAAAAGTCGGATGTCATTTTCCAGCATAGATGTGGTTTCAAGAGGTCTTGAGTCTGTGCAGGAAGCTTTCAGGACATCTGACTCATGTTAGATCTGATTATGATTTAATTAAATGTTTCCAGACGTATCAAGCAGTTTCTACATAACTTTTTAAAAATGAATTGAGACTGTAGGCCTTTTCAGTTTGATACAAGTAATCTCGTCTCACGTTTCAACTGCATTTGACATTTTCTCATTCTATTTATGATTATTCTATAAATGAAGGATCAACGTTAAATTTGATTGAGGATAAAAAATTAAAAGTAAGTAATTATTGTTATTCATGTAAGCTGGTGCCTTGTAGTTATGCCATTACATACAAACACACAAAAACACCCATGCAAACACACTTTTTTTTCACCTCCCCCTTTTAGTATCCTCTAATCTCTGTGCAGAAACGTTACTCTTAAAATCAACGGTTCAGGGACTTTCAATCACCTGCTGCAGAATCTTCTTTACTTGGTTGTGGAAATCCTCTTTATTTGTAATTTGTTTTCATAAAGATGCTTTCTCTTGGTTCTTTGTAAAGGTTTACAAAACCTTGGTTTGAGAGTTTTTAAGTTTCTTAAGAAGGCTAAACTAATACACAAACTAACATATAGATGTATATAAACACTGAGCGTCTGTGGTTACTTGATGACTCGGTTGTTGGGATCCACGCTGAATGAAGTAGATTAAGAAGATGAGTGGAAACTGTTGACTTTGTGCAGTTTTTCCACATACTGTTTGTCTATGAACCTTTACCACAGTGGACATGTGAGGTGACCTTGACAGATTCCTTCACAATGTGAATTAATGAAGTTAAGTATTGAACAGCTCGATCAGCTATATTACCACATCTTGTAATATTACATATCCTCTATGCAACCACATATTTTTCAGCGTGCAGGAATGAAGCCAAATCTCCTAAAGTTTGCGTGATGTCCCTTTCTGATGAGATCTGATATTCAGCACAATCTTTGTTTAAAAAAAGGAAAAAATTCTTTGTTTCTAGTAACCTTGTTAATAACACCTACCCTGAACAAAATGTCACCATTTCATGCACAAAGTTTTTTATTAGACATATCTTAGGCCTGTATATTAACTGTGGCTAGATATTAGCTCATCTAAGTGATTTAACTTTAATCTTGAAATGTAAAGATTAAAATTTTCAATATTTCAAGCTGAAGCTGTATGCTAACATTATTCTCATTGTTTCACCTTAATTTTCAAAGTAGTATTTTAAAATCATTCTCATGATATTTGTTATCCAGTCATTATTGTGTTATCAGTACCTGCTTTTTACCAGGTCAGGGTCACAGATCTGCTGGAGCCTCTCTAATCAGGTGAAAGACACCATGGAAACGATGGAGATCAGCTTTATTAATGACATTTTGACTATACTGAATTATATTCTCAACAGTTAGATTTGTTTCTTCAGCTAGTTTCCATTATTTTGACTCGTGGAAGGAAAAAAAAGTCTCTTTTTATGATCCTAAAATTCATATTTGTACTTCAGGTGATAGTTGAACTTACCCTGTCATTTGTCCTTTATCTAAATATTTTAATAATTTGAGGTGACCTTGTCAGATGCATGTATGAGAGAAAAAAAGAAAGAAAAGAATATCTTAAGAAAAATAATTAGACTCAATGAAACATATAGACATGTATGCAGATAATATATGGTTATAATAGATGAAAAGACTTCAAACTTTTTTGAGGCATATGGAAGTTGTAAGAAAAATTTTTTCATTTGTACTTTTTTAAAAATATAAGTATTTTAACTTTTGCATTTATCCTTTTAATTCTGTTTGGCTACAGCTTTTTTTTTTTTTTTTTTTAACAATCAATTTGTTTTGTTTTTGTCTGTGTGTCCTATCTTTCCAAAGTGAGGACTGTGTATAACTGACATATTGTGAAAAAGTCAAATTTTCAGCCAGAGTTTGTGTTTATTGATCTTGTTTTGCTTGTGTACGTCGTCGCCTTGGTGACGCAGACATATGACGCTCAACCGGAAACCGCTCGTAACCCCGTAACGGAAGCGTCTGCAGAGAGCCGTGAGTATTAGCTTAAAAACAGAAGAGACAACTTTGAAAATACTTCAACCTGATAAAAAAGTTCAATATTATTGTTATTTTCAATATATTGATTCATTCCAGCCTGTAGCTTTGACTGGTTTTAGTTACTCCCCGACTAAAATCAAAGGTTTTGTTTTAAATCAGATTAACAATCCTGCATGTTGTTAGCCGGCTAACTGCTAACGTTAGCGGTTGAAACTGAATAAAAGTAACCACAGAGCATGTTTGTGTTTGTCTTGATAATTTACATGAGGTTATTTCCGCTTGCCTTGTAAAGTAGTGATGTAAAATCAGCTGAATCAGACAACCATAACCTGCTGTTTATATGGAGATTTTGGAGGGACGTGTAGCTAAAAGTCCAGGGTACTTCTGCTAATATTTACCTTCAAACAAAACCTTCGGTGGATTTTTTCAGTTTGCATCAAGAGCACTACTAAAAGCATTAACCTATTATTTTGTGAATTCAGTTTTAAACACACTTTGTAAAAAGTAAGCAAGGGCATTAAGCATCATTGAATAAGTGATTTAAAAGTATGTCACGTGATATGTAGTCCTCTCACCTTCTGTTGTTGTCTGCATTTGCAAAGAGTCTTATTTCTACATCTGTTGAAGGATTTAGTCAGTGTTTTTACGCCTTAAGCTGCAGAACTTTATTGTACAGATTGGTTGAAGTTCTTTTTCACTTTTTTCACTTTCACTTTTCTCTTCTTTTAAGTCACTGGTTTCTCCACCTGTTTCTATAGAGACCTTCTGAAGTTAGATTCATTGACACTCATCACTGAAATAAATTTGGGTTCACTTGTGATTTCTGATCAGTGTCCTCCTCTTGCTGTTTTAAGTGCGAAAGAGATGTCTCTCCAGACACAGACGTTAAAGCAAGGTGGAGAGGAAAAAGGAGGAGCAGAAGAAGTGACTCCAGGAGATGAAAAAATCAGCCAGAAGTCAGGCATGAAGAGGAGACATGAGGAAGAGGACCATGAGGAGGAGACCTCACCCAGCAAGAAGCTGGTAGACTTGCTGATTGTCACTTTGTTGAAATAATGTAACTGGTTGGGTGAATCGGATGATTGATCTGCTGTAGTTTCAGCCTGCTTGGAGGGAAAAGTGTCCAACATCCAAATGATTGACTTGTTATGGATGTGTTAGATGACTGAGTATAGTGTGAAGTTTCTAATTATTTGTTGTTTATCCCTCAGGTGACTGATCACAGTGTAAAGGTGGCAAGCCACTACAATAAGCTGCAGGAAGTTGGTTTGGCGGTTCGAAGCCAAAGCAGGATTTTCTTCATGAGGAACTTCAACAACTGGCTGAAGAGTGTCCTGATTGGTATTAAAAATCAACTTTTTAACTTGTTTCATGTTAATAATGTTTTAGCAATAATGTAAATTACTTCAGTAATAACTGACGTGAATTATTGTGAGCTGATACGACATAAGGAGTTGCCATATAATCACCATTATTTAACATGTCTGTATACATTTTGAAGTATTTATAAATGTGATAGGCAATGCAAATCTTTTACAGTAAAAGCAGATGGATTAAGATTACAATGTTTTTATTTAAACTTAATATTTCTAGCTTTTTAAGAGGCTAGGAAATAAAGATTTTATTGGAGCTTTAAGCGTTCTGAAAAACTCGAGTTGTGGAAGGCTTTTAAAATGGTGTAACTGAATTTACTTTAAAGTGGACCTAATGTTAAAATCTATAAACATCTCACCTGTTTGATTGACAGGTGAGATGCTGGAGAAGGTCCGGGCAGCAGGAAGCAAGCAGGTGTCTGTTTTGGACCTTGGCTGTGGTAAAGGCGGAGACCTTCTTAAATGGAGAAGAGGAGGAATTGATCATCTGGTCTGTGCAGGTAAACAGTGATTACTAGCTAGTCTTTAGATCATTAGTTTTGCTTTGAGTTCAAAAGTAAAGATGGGTTATTTCCAACTGGAAACCCCTTCCTTCAGGACTTTCTGACTCAGTGGTTCATCCTCTGATAAACAATTTAGAGTTTAATCTCCCCTGCTTCTCCTTTTTGTCTGTGTATTAATTATCTCTCCACTTTGAACGTCATTTGAACGCGTGAAAATTTTCTTTGTAATTCCTGCTGAAAAAGGGGTCACTGTCCATAAAATGTCCGCACACCCGTTTGTTTATGTTTTTTTTTCTTTTTCAGACATTGCAGGAGTTTCAGTGGAGCAATGCCAGATTCGTTACGATGAGATGAAAAGGAAGAGTCGCGCTCACGAGAAGATCTTCAGTGCTCAGTTCATTACTGCTGACTGCTCAAAGGTAGAACAGGACAAACTGAAAAAGCTCATCTGTGAAGACAGTAAATGTCAGAATTGAATTCTGTCAACATATTCGAGTATGAAAGAAGCAGCAGAGAACATGTAATAAGAATAGTTTTTGTTGTTTTTTATTTTAAATCTGCTTGTGTAGGAGGATTTGTCAGAGAAGCTGGATGACCCGGAGCTGATGTTTGACATTTGCAGCTGTCAGTTTGTTTATCACTACTCATTTGAGAGCGAGCAAAAGGCAGACATGATGCTGAGAAACGCCTGCGAGCGCCTGAAACCTGGAGGCTTCTTCATTGGAACGACGCCAGATGCATATGAACTCGTGTAAGGAGAAAAAATGATCTTTTCAACTCTACACAAGACTGCTCCCTGCTGGATCCTGATGAGAAAGTCACTAACAGATGGGTGTTTTTTTAGGAAAACAAAAAACACAGCCCTTACTTTTGAAAGTGACTAGGGTTAATTTAACGCTGTTTCTTCAAAGAGTTATTTGTCCGAATGTTCAGACCAAGCCCGTAATTGCCTTTCTTTTGCTTCTTCTCTTCTGCAGTAAACGTCTGGAGGCGTCAGACTCGACGTCGTTTGGTAACGAAGTCTTCAAAGTTTCCTTTCAGTCCAAGGGGTCCTACCCTCTGTTTGGATGCCAGTATCACTTCAGCCTCGAGGAGGTTGTTGACGTTCCAGAGTTCCTCGTTTACTTTCCTCTTTTTGAACAGTAAGTTTAACTTTTGTTTTGAGCTCACTGACACTTATGCGCGGAAGTACCACTGCGCTGTTGTTGTTGTGACAGATAAATCTGTTGCGTAGGAAAAATACTTTGCGTGCATCTGCTGAATACTACTCAACAGTAGTCAGACTCTTGCTTCGTTAATCTGGTGTTTTTGTGCCGCTCTCTGTGTCAGCATGGCAAAGCAATATAACATGCGTCTGGTGCTGAAGCAGAGGTTTTCTGAGTTCTTTGATGAGAAAGTGAAAAAGGAGCAGCATCGTAGCCTCATGATGAAGATGATGGCTCTTGAGGTACAACTGTAAACAATAACATTTATTGTCTCAAGACTAAAATTGAAATCTATTGAGTTGAATCTGTGTTTATTTATGTACAGATAATCCATTCCCAGTTTAATGAATGAAAATGTTTGTTGCGTCTTCAGCCGTTTCCCTGCGAGGATGGAGGTCGACAGGCGACAGACAGCAGAGAAGAGTACCGTCATGCTAAAGAGCACTGCGACAAACCTGGAGTCAGGCCACCAGTGGTGAGTCTGCCTTCTGGACACAAACGCAGTGACATTTAGGGCGGATGATCTCGCTTGAACTGACGTTGTCGTCTGTCCGTCTGTGTGCAGGGAACCCTGAGTAGATCAGAGTGGGAGGCAACCAGTAAGTCCTTGTTAACACTCACTGTAGCGACAGATTTGGTTCTCTTCCAGCGTAATTTTCTGCTCTTTTCTGCATGAAAAGGAGCAATCAGCATATAGGAAGAGCTTAAACGCTCACAGAGATGATCCTCTGCTTGTCATTTGTTGAAGGAGTTAGAACTGATGGACGGGAGCTGCTGAGTAACCTTGACATGTTCTCCTCTGCAGGTATCTACTTGGTGTTTGTATTCCAGAAGATGTCCTGATGCTGAAAACAAATGTCTCCTCTTTGCTTCCTCAAGTCACCTGCTGCACACCTCATCTGCTCATCAGTTTGTGTTTGTATAGTTTCCTTTTGTCTTTTTAAGTTGTTTTTGATAATGTGTGAACTGTATTTGGTTTGGTCGGATAAATGAATTCAAACTAAAGTGAAAGTTGTTTTCATCTTTTGTTTATAAGAAATTTATGGTCCTGCAGGGAATCATTGTGGAGGTGGTAAAATAGGGCTCACTGAAACGTATGCATTTGTGCTTGGACTCAATAAAAACTCCTAATTTATGCAAATTTTACTTTGTAAGTGCACATAAAAACGACTGACAATAGTTTGTATGACATCATTTGTTGAATTGTACAGTTTTATAATCAGGTGGCTGCAGCTCGAACGGGATGCCTGTGGAGTTTATTCCTTTAGTTATCTAATAATAGACCAAGAGGGTTTTTTTTTTTCTTTTAACTTTGCAGTGTTCCTTTAACTACTCAAGTTCATAAAACTGTAATGACATGGGTTGGAATAATATTTACCAAACAGCTAATGGCTAATTTCACGTTAGGTCATATCTACTTTAAAACGTCTCATAGTAAATGTAGAAGCAGCGTCAAACTGCTAACTGAGAAATATCTCCTGAGCTCATGCACTGATATCTGCTTTTAATACAGTCCTGCGTAAGATCTTAAAGATCAATGGCGCCTACCGGTTTTTCAGCATTGACCCCTGCGTACAGGGACTTCTTAAGATTCTGTGAATCTTTTATTGTTGGTGTTACTGCTTAGACGTTCTGGAAATGTAATTTTTTAAATTGTTGAGCCACGTGTCCCTGAAATCTTTGGGTGATTGGTGTTTGCTTCTGGAGCGCTTTTTCTTTCTTTCTTTTTTTAAATTGTTATTTTTTGCAATCCAATTTTTAGCTGCTCCATGGTCTATTATTATAAATGCTGTGAGATGCCATTTTTTATTTTATTTTATTTTGCAAACACTTCTTTTCAGTTTCTTATTAAGGTGTCTTTTTATTAAAATTTCTGAAATCTAAGACCACAACAAAGGAAAATCTTTCTCTTGTAGTTTAAAAAAAATGAATAAGTGAGGTGATTCATGTGGAAATATAAATTTTTATTAAGTCCGTCTCAGAGAGGAGGTCTAAAGAAAACCAGAACCACTCCATAAAAATCTGTCATCTTCTCTTCAGTTCGTGCACGAGGAAGTCGTGATCGCGTGGTTACCTGAAAGTGTTCACATGACTTTGACATGAAAGTACAGGAAAAAAATTTTGTTTTCTTTGCAGCTAAAAATAAAAAGGAACTTGCCGAGTCGGTGTTTGTGTTTGTTTACTGCATGTGTGACTTGGGGGGGGGGGGGGTTGACATATTTAGTGGGAACAGTTTTGAGGAAGTGAAGGATGCTATAAAGCTGTTTGTCCTGGTGGAGGAGCACCACCCACCCCCCCTGCTCTGACTCAGACTCAGACTCAGGCAGGAACCCTGTAATCAGGAGGACTTGGCTTGAGAGGACCCCTGCAGATGCTCGCTGAGTCACCTCCTGTGACTGACTGCCAGCAGCTGCAACTAAATGCTTCTGCCAAGCTCTATTTATAAACCCCCTCCCTCTTTAAATGCAAGTATGAAAAATCAACACATGCACAGGTATTCCACATAAAACGCAGCTCTCAAACCTGCATGCACAGCCGAGTTTTGCAGAGCAGAAATTCCTGATGTTTGTGAAAGAATGTCTGCGGTTTCGGTACCTTGATGTAAGATGTCTTCCCGCATCTTTGCCAGGATAAACCAGTTCACGCTAAAACACAAGTTTACCGTTCGCTTCAGGTGTAGCATTCTTTCCAGACTTGAAGTTCCTTGTTTCTTTTCTTATCACAGATGAGGAGTTTCCTCATGCTCAGGTGTGTTGTTACCTGCACCTTCTCTAAGACTCTGTTTTGTTTTCTTTCTTTTGCCCCGGGCTGATTTTAGTGTCAGTGAAAGCAGTGGGAATTTTCAACATTGATGGGCTCACGATCCCACAAAAAAGTGTTTTTTTTTTTTTGTTTTTTTTTTTAAATATATACTAAGATTTTATTCATTTTATATCCATGTGGACAAATTACAGGGAAAAAAACAACAACCATGGTTGCTAAAATAACTTAAAATTGACAAAATGGTAACTTACTGAAAATTGATGAATAAAAATCAGGCATTGTCTTAAAATTGCAGTTCAACAAAATACTTAAAGAAAAAAAAAAAAACAACAACTAATGAAGCTAACCTGGACAAAAATGATGATAAAAGCCTCAACTTCATATTTTCCTGCACAATCTTTTAAAGCAATTGATGCTGAAAAAAAGCCTTTTCATTTGCTTAAATATAACTCAGTTTACCACTTTTATTTAACAAGACTAGTTTTACAGTTTATAATTTTTCCTAAAACAACCACTTTGGTCACAAGTGACATTAACAGTCTTTGTGGAGGGTAAATTTATGCAAAATACAAGAACCTTCACTCGGTATGAAGTAAATGTTTTTTTTTCATTATTATATACCTTTTATCTACTACATTTTAGAGGAAATAAGTTATTTTTTATTCTAGAAAAGTTTATTTGATAACTAAAAGGATATTTGAAAAGAAAGGGACAGTAAGTTGTACAACTAGACTGACCCAGACCTTTTGATTTCTGTCACCATAAACTTCAAAGTTCATGAATTTACCTCTTTATTTGTGAGGATTTTTTATTTTTATTTCCCCCTGTTAAATCACAAGGTATGATGTGAAATTTCTCACTGTCTCCCACACCACCAGCACTAAGCTGAGCCTGTTATAAGAAGACAATTTTATCATCTTTCAACATGCAGTTTAATTTACCTGTAAAGAAGGTGAATTCATGTAAATACTTCTGAATATATGTGCACCTGCTCGTTTGTCTTATTTGCTCCTGTCTGCTGCCCGCTTCACCTCCCATTACAAGCACTAGCTGTGATGAAACATGAGAGATCAGTGTCAGGGAAATACGATCAGGTCCGTAGCCTGGCATGACTGGAATACTTTCCACCATCATGTTAGGGTTTCCTCTCCCTAATTTAGATCTGTAGCTGCATGTGTGAGGTTAGGGGGCAACGGTGGGAGAAAAGGCAACAGGAAACACCTGAATTTAAAGCAAAGGAGATGAGGCTTTTGAATTAAATCTGGCTGCTTGTAGCAGGATCACTTGCGTCTGATTGGATACAGAAATACAGATAATCATGTCTGACAAACAGGCTGGCCAAGCTCCCCAAAGGAAGCCATCCAGCAACAAGAACATCAAGAAGCTCCGCACCATTAGCATGGTGTGCAACTTGACGAGCAGCTGGCAGCAGTGGGTGACGGAGAATGAGAAGAAACAGGCCAGCGAGCCCAGCGGCTGGGCTCCCTCTTCACTCGGAGGACCAGAGGAAGAGCCCAGAAAGACATGGGTCCCCAAGAAGCGTCCTCCTTTGGAGTCCAAGCCAACTTCGGACGGCTGTGCAGGGGCTAAGACATCAGCTCCTAAAAACGAAGAGGTCAGGACCTCGGATGAGGCGCCTGCTTGGTCTCGCATCAAGACCAAGCAGGTGGTGAAGAGCGTGAGCAGCAGCGCTCAGGAGAAGAGCGCAGGCATCGGGCTTCTGACTGAAAAGATCAAGAGGGACTCCCTGCCGTCGGGTGAGGAGATCGACAGGCTGCTGAAGAAGAAAAGCTCGCCCACGCGCCGGAGGAAGTGCTCCAACATGGTGTCCTCTCTGACCAAAAGCTGGAAGCAGGTGGAGAGCGAGCGGAGGAGCCTCAAAGGTGACGGAGATGGACACGGGCCTGGAGCAGACAAAGACAGCAGACCCACAGGGAAGGAGAACGCAGATGTGGAAGATGCTCAGACAGATTTCTCTTCAAAAGAAGATGAGCAGAGCGAGTCAGACGGGGACACGGTGAAGATAAGAAGACCCCAACTCTCAAAGTGAGTATTGTGGTTTCACATCAGCAGCTCCTTACGTCATGGAAAGCAAACACTTGCAAAAGTTACCTGGCAACTCCTGTCTGGCAGCATGATGAAAATATTTTCTTCCTTAACGTAATGTCTTGAGGATGAGGAAAAACATCTGTAGGGAGGTTCTGATTGGACGGCGTGGGCAGAAAGCCGGGGGTGTTTTTTTTTTTTTTTTTTTTTCGATGGAAGTGAACTACACCCAGTCTCGCACAGTGATGTAACAAAAGGGGATTTTTGAGAAGTAAACATTCTTTACAGTAATTTCCAATAACTCCTTTCATAACATGCTGTTTCAAAAAAAAAAAAAAATCAAGACTATTTTAGACTAATTTGCTAATTTTAATGATTCTAGTCAAGAAACGATGTCTTACCCTATTGGCAAAGATATTTTTGAGTAAAATAAGACCATTTTAACTCCATTTAAAATATTAGGGGCTGTTTTTGCAGTGGTACTGAGAATATATATATATATATATATATATATATATATATATATATATATATATATATATATATATATATATATATTTTTTTTTTGACATTTTGTTTTTTCAAAACGCTTTAAATAGCCTGATATTTAAAACGACAGTCAGTCCATACTTCCTCTGCAGTTTACACCCAATCACAAAAATCTCTCAGGGCTGTAAATGTTACAGCAGAGCCGAAGTGGAGCACAGATGATGCAGGATGCCTCGAGGTGCAGATCTTGGGAATGTTACAGGAAAATATCGCCAGTATTTAATTTGTCCAAAAGCCATCTGCTGTTTTTGGGTGATTGTGTGATGGAGGATAGAGAACAAGTGACCCCAAAACACTAGAGGTCAATATGAAGAAGAAAAAAAATGTTTTAACTGGACTAAGTTTAAGAAGACCAGGAGAAACTTATGGAGGACAAAGTCGCTCGAGTTTAATGTCAAAGTGTTGATCAACTAAGTGAAGCGTGTGAATACTTTAAGAGCAACTTTCTTCAGTATTTTATTTTCAGTGCATTTACAACACAACAAGATTAATATAAAGCCTTATTTGCTTATATGCTGGGCTTCGTTTTGTTTTTGTGAAACCAAAAAGAGTACTGCTGTGATTATTCAATACTGGGTTTGAAAAAACAAACTAGTTTCTTGGCTTAGTGCAGTAACCTGATGATTATTGATGAGGAAGTGATAGCTACTATCTATTGGCTGAGTCTTTTGTCAATCAGTCATACTAGAAATAAATTTCTTGCTTTATATAAATTCTCCTGGCATAATACAGAAAAAAGAAAAAACAACACCCCCTCAGAGTTGTCATGGATGTGAAATCAACTGTTTGAGACCAAAACAATTTTTTGAACTAGGCTGTAAATTTGTTTATTTCTGCTCTAAAGTTGAACATTTTAACATGGGAGTCAATGGAGATGGATGAGGTTTGGCGGCCAGCCTCTAGTGGCCAGTGGAGGAACTGCAACAAAATCAAGTTAGATGGTTGTCGCTCAGGTCCTAAACTGAAGCATGAACCAGGATTATGAGTCTGAAGCATAAAAATAAAATAAAATAAAATAAAAAGTGTCTGAAACCGTTCTGTTAACACTTAGTAGTAACTTAGTGAATATTGCTTTGGACAGAGTGATCATTATCTCCAAATATTTAAGTCTTTTCTCACTTTTGTTTATCTGTAATGTGATCCAATATTCCTCACAGGTACAAGAAGGAAGCTGAGGATGCAAACAAGATCAACACCTTGTCCAAGAACTACAGCGCGGTGGGGAACCTCAAGAGTCGCTGGCAGAACTGGGCCGTTGAGCACACAGTCAACCAGAAGCTAAACCCCTTCAGTGAATACTTTGACTACGACTACTCGATGTCCCTCCGCCTCCAAAAAGGTCAGGATGGTTACGGACGCCCCAAGGAGGGGAGTAAGACGGCAGAAAGGGCAAAACGAGCCGAGCGACATATCCACAGGGAGATAGACGACATGTGTTATGTGATCCGAACTATGGCTGACCCGGACCCTGACGGAAAGACCCGTGTCACGTTCGGACAGCTATTTGACAGATATGTTCGGATCTCTGACAAGGTGGTGGGGATTCTGATGCGGGCCAGGAAACACGGGAAGGTGGCGTTTGAAGGGGAGATGCTGTGGCAGGGCCAGGATGATGGAGTGATAATCACTCTGTTGGTGTGATATCTGCAGCTGGGTCAAAGCTGCGCCGTAAATCCTCTTAAATCAACTTGAATGGCATGCTGGGGGTTGTTAGATGATCTCAGTGATTCTTAATCATGCCAAAAAGGAGGATTAACAATAAACTGTGATAATGAACTGCTTAGTAAACACATGCAGAACAATATTAATTAGAATAAAAAAAAGCCACAAATTTATGTGGATTTATCTTTGGGGGTTAGTCAAAGACAAATGTTATATTTGCTGCTACTTTTAGCAGATTATTGAATATATTTCCGTCTCTGTTCTGGATATCTCAAATATAACTGTCATGCACCATGTTTAGATAACTTTGAAGCTTTAATGCACATCTCAGGTGTAAAAAAAAAAAAAGTTGTGTTTATAGCCTGCATATTAATGAGAGGCGTGTTAACATGCCTGATGGCTAAGAGCTCAGTAGGAAACTTGTAGCACAGTAATTTAAAACATGTACTGGGTTTCACTGCACGAATACCTGCGGCTCAGCACTGCACTGTAATTGATTTAGCAGCAGGGCGAGCGCAGCCATGAAAAATACAATGGCTTGAGGCTGTTAAAATTACACTTCAGGTAATTCTGTATGTTCTTCTTGACTAATGCAACTTTACATCACAATCTCATTGTGGGATTTAATACTTAAGTTCTCAGTATCTCAAGGAAGCCTTAGGTGAAGCGACTGACTGTGAAATGCCTTTGGACGAATAAAGAAGTGTTTTGTTAAATATGCGCTGATGTGATTTTAAATCATGTATTTATTGTTTAAAGCTAAAATGGATCTATCTCGTCTTATCCTAAATGTGTGAAGTGTGAGTCTGAGGATGAGCCTGTGATTTAGCAACCAAAAGGGCAGAATCACTGATACCCTGGATTTTAACTGTATCACACTTCCTGCTTTCATAGGAGTTTTTTTTTTTTGCACATTTTAAGCATCCACCATCACGCTAGGACTATTTTCTGAGGGGTACACGTGAGATTACAAGACTTTCTCCCAGCTTTAATCAGCAAATAGAGAAAACAATAAAATGAGCTCCTTTGTGAAATTTCTGGCGAGTAGCTGTGTAGCTGATGATGGTTCACATTTTTTCCTGGTGGTCTGCACCTTCCCTGACACCGAATCCTGTAAATCAGACTTTACTGCTGTCTTCGCGGCTCTGCGGCCATCCTCCAGTGACACAGCTGCTGACGTCTATTTTTTTTCTTTTTTTTTTTTTTTATGTCCGTTTATGTTGTTTATAGCCTTTTAAAGCTTTCACAGGTATACAGTGTATTGTTTGTGTCTTTTGAAGTTGAGATACTAAATAGAATTTTATTATGTGGATATATAAAAAATAAAGAATGATTGATTACTGGTTCATTTTTTGCATCGTGTCGCACCTTTTAAGTGCTTTTCCAAGGCTCCACTCTGGAGAACCTGCTGCTGATGGGTGCAAGTATGAACCAACAAGTTGCATCTTTTTAAAAAGCATTTCTTTTTTTTTCTTTTTTTAAAAAGATAAAAAAACATTTCTACAATAAATATCACAAAAATAATGTTTTTTTTGTCATCATTGCTAGACTGTGGCTTTCTGTTTTGAAATATGCAGAGAAAAATCAGTTTATCAGAATTCAGATTTTTCAACAATAATATATGTCTGGACACAATATCTCTGCTTTTGAAGTATCCTGAGCCCATATATCACCAGGTAACGCACATATCAACTAACTGAAACATTCAGTATTGTAACACAGTATACCTATTTGTCCTAATTAACGCGCCCTGACAGTAGCAAACTACTGGCAGTCTATTTAAGATCTAATTATGCAAGTTGTTCAACGTTAGACTTTAAAACAATAAGGTGTCACAAAAATGACTAACATACACGAATTATTAAAAAATAATACGAAAATCGGTCTCTATTGGGTTGTTAAATACAGTAAATGATCGTGCTAGTGCACGTAGCATATTGCTAATTTATATGTACATGTAAGGAAATTCGTTCACATTCAAGAATTAACTTTCTCATCAGCACTTTCTTTCGATATATACGTAACGGTAATTTAAAAAAAAAAAGAGGACTGAAAAAAAAATCCTATACACCACAGCTTGCAAATATCAACAAAACTTCATAAATCAGCTCTTGCCTATTATACGTTATACCGGCCGGTAGCGCGCCGTAATGGCGCGCTCTTGCTGACGTCATCTATAACGTAAACAAAGTCCCTTTTCACCTCCGCTCTTTCGACAGTAAGTCACGGTAAATTTAAATGTCCAATCGATTAAATACTGCATAAGATTAGTAAACGTTTGAGCGAGGTAAGTGTCTGTCTCAGCAAACCAAAACTCTTGATCGTAACTGCGATTAATTTTTATTGTAACTGACATAAAAATAATAGCTGTGCCCTAGCTTTGTGGGTGGGGGCGCGTCTAAATATGGTATGTCCTCACCAGTATCCTGTATCAGACCCATATATATCATAAGAAATGGCACACACGAACCAGTCAGGATATATATCAGAACTGGTTTGGACTCTTCAAACACTTCAATAAATGTGCCCTACAGGTATTTCAGGCTTCGGACCCTTTTCAGTTAATTGGCCTCAGATATTTCCAGACATGACTTCAGGTCATATTTGGAACTTGTATATAACAAAAATGAGACATAACTGATATCTGGACACCATATATGTCTAATGCAGTATCTTCTGTCTGTATATGCATGGTCCCAGTTCTTGACATATTTAGGGAAGCATCCCTTATAGATTTCTATGAATTCTGACCCTTTTCACACAGTGTACCTTAGCGCATTTACCTCAAACTATCTGCTTCTACCAGATGGTATATTTTTCATTGTTTGCCATTTGTCCATCTTTGTAACCGTGGTTTCCTCTGCGTAATGAATTCTCAGATATTTTGTTGTTGTTGTTGTTTTTCCATTTATCATTTTTGTTTGTATATTTTGGAAAAGTTAAAAAAAGAAATATTAAAAATAAATATAAAGGAAGCAGATGAAACTGACAAACCCAGATCAAAGAGTTTTTTTTCTTTGTGAAATACCTGCGTGCACAGGTTGATTTCTACATGATTAGCATTGCCTCAGTGTCTTCCTATCACTTTACGATAAGAAAAAAAAAGGATTTCCCATCTATCTCACTCAGATCACAACATTCTTGTCAGACCAGAAATTAACCCTCTGACAAGGCAGCAAATACTGGACGCAAGAAAACATACGACAATGAACGACAAAAGAAAAATCCTATTAGCTGTAACGTAATCTGAGACGCCTTCAGGGGAATATTAGATTAGAACCAGGACTGTTTGCAGATATTATGCTAATTATAGAAATAACAATAACATATGTTGCCTTCATCAGCTGTGTTCACTAAAGCACATGTTATAGTTTAGATTTAAATTTCTTTTTCAGGACAAATTATTCACTCAACTTTTGTCACAAATACATTTACATAACCTGAACCATGCCTACTCCTGACTTATATGACCAAGCAGGAACTTACATTGTTTTTTACTTACAGTTATATCCCTCCTACAATTTACCAGCAATCAAATATTTTTAATTACCTTTTAAACATTATTTTCAATGGCAATAAAACAATTCAGTAAAATTAATAAGAGAATGGTGGTACAAATTGCAAATGAGCCTTATTAGCGGTCTATTGCTCTTTTGTTTTGATTGCAAACACCATGTTACTACAATAAATAGCTGCATGTAATACTTTTTTTCTTTGATAACAGGTTTGCAGGAAAAAAATGCAAACAGAATGCAAAGGACTGGAAATGTCATTGATCCTCTGCCAGTTAAAGAGAAGTTGCTCTGCCAGTTTAGGATGCACCACTGAAAGTAAAATCTAAGTCTAAACGAGTGAGTCAAAGGACATGCTCAGTGGTGTCAAGGCGCTGAGCTTTCACTTCCTGCAAAAGCACTGATGGGTTCAACCTGTCATAAAAACATTCATAACACATTTGTTTCCTGTTGTGGTCACAACATGTCTGTTTTACACATATTAGATATGAGGAATTAGACACACGAAGACAAAGATTGTAAAAAAAGAAAAAAAACTGTAAACCAAACTGAATATACAAACGTTAGTGAGTTTTAGGGCTAAGCAAAGCAGTGCTCACAAGAACAGCCTACTTTTTAACTTTTAAAAGAATAAAAAATTGCAAGAAAAGATTACAACATTTCCAGTGTGATTTTTTTTTAAATTAAATGACTTGCACTTTGTTGATTCAGTTTATTAATAATAACATCCTTCAAGGTGACTTTTGTCACAACTTTGACCAGAATTTGGTTAATATGACCAAAGCATGATGATAATGTGCAGCCCCATCATGAACATGATCATCCTGCAGAATTTCCTTGATGAAAAGATTACTGGCATGTTTGTTTCAACAAGAAAACAGGAATGCAGGCAATCTTTGACAGAAAGTACCTCCCACATGTCACTCTGTTGTCCTTATGCAATCCTAACATGTTAAAAGAATGACCAATGACAGTGGTTTTTGCGATATACTTTTACTATAAATATACACGCTGACATGCGAGCGACAAGAAGCACGGTTACAAACTGAGGCTGAACCTTCATCCTCTCTCATGTGAGCTGTCTTCTG
>JAOWBL010000003.1:1573894-1592399 GCA_028564865.1 Zenarchopterus dispar
GATCGCTGCATCATGCATGACATGATAAAAGGTAAATGAGCTGCACTTTTACCTCATTTTAACCTAGTTGAGTGTCTGTAAAGAGATTTACAATGTCTTTGAGTTGTTTCATATATATATATATGTGTGTGTGTGATATAAAGACCTGTTAAACATGGAGTAAGACAATATTGTATGATTAATGTTTCTTATACTGATTCTGATGAAAAAATGACTTTCCTCGTGGCTTTGTCAGCAGTGATGCTCTCACGTAAAAATAGTGACCCCTGTTAGTCTCATACACACCTGTAAGGTGAGTGTATTTAGATGGCTGCAGTCTGATTTTGTGCTTACTATCACTAAAACCTTACACATGTGACTGTAATCAGATTTAATCGTCCTTATAGTCTGTTTAATATGATGTTTTATGAACATACAGAGATGATTGGTTGGTTAGGACCCCTTGGCATCGTATTTGTTCAATAGTGGTGGATTTCAATCCAAACTATATGGTTTTTTATGCCCGTTATCTTAAATCTTTTCATTTCTTTCTGTCTGATTTCAACTTTTTATTTTTCCTTTTTTTTTATTTATGTCACTTTGCAGGGTTTTATTTAGTTTTTTTTTAACCTGAACTTTCTGCAAGTTTCAGTGCATAAACATGAATTCTTTTGTCTGTTTTTTTTTTTTTTTTTGTCTAAGTTTCACTCAGTGCAGCTGAATAAAAGTATGTATAAGGTCAGAAATCTGCAGCACCGTGCTCCTAACTCACACAGGCTCTCCTGCACACACACACAAATACACACACAGATACACACACAGATACACACAGTCTCACAAGCTTTTGTCAGTGATGGGTTTAGCATGTATCTTTGTGCCTTGTCATCATATGCTCCGATTGAGCTCTAAATGTCACTTGTCTCTCTCTGCTTCATGTGCTTGACTCATCCTTGTTGTCTTCAGTCTGCGTTTGAAGTGTGTGTGTGTGTGTGTGTTTTTGTGTGCTACGCTGACATGTGCTGGTGTGTGAGCGTTTGATGGACACACTGCTGCTCTCTCTCTCTCTCTCTCTCTCTCTCTCTCTCTGTGAGCACAATGATGCCCTCTGCATTGATTTTTTTCCCCATTCCTTTTTATTATCGTCTCTCTTTTTTTTTATTTGTCCAACCCCACCCCCTCCAACCCTTCCCATCTCTTCCTCTTTTATCCCGTGTCTCTTATCTCCCCAGTTCTCACTCATATTTTTATAAGTCCACCCCCCGTCCATTTTTATGCCTAACCATGCCCATGCTTATCTTGCCCCTTTCCATTTTTTTTTTTTTTTTTACCCTCCCTGTCTCAACTTCTTAATTTCCTTTCTCTGTTATGCTACTCTGCTTGGTTTGGTCTTGCAGGCCCCCACCCCCCCACCCTCTTCATTCCTCCCACGATAGCTGTCTTTACTTCTCTTTTTTGCCCCTCTGTTTCAGCTTATTTTTCTCTTTCTAGCCATTTCAGATTTTTCTTAACCTCTCCCTCTCTCTCCAGCGGGTCAGTGTACACCCTCCTGCACTCTCTCTGATATTTGAAGTTGTAACTGCTTTTGCAATATTTTCCATATTGATTTTTTTTTCTTTTCTTTTTCCCTTCTCTGCAGCCTCTCTGGAGTGCACTCCGTCTTCCCCGTAGACGGATCGAGAGGGAGTCCCCGGTCACAAGAAGGACTCGGACACACACGCCGCCTTTGTCAACATCATCACCGAGTCACAGTCCTGGACCAACCCCGTCTCCTCGTCTCACACCTTTGCTCTCTGTCCTCCACAAAGACTGATCCGGAGAGAGAACACGCCCACTTCACGGCCACTCCTGGAAATCTTCTGCGAGTTCTGACTCGCAGCCCAAATCATTCCTCTAAGACATCCCATCTCCACTCATGTCTGACCTTCGAGCCCAACATCTCCCAGACCTTTCACGCTATATCGCCTACACTTTCCTCATACACCCATTTTACTCCCTTAAGATCCACACAAACAGCTGATGCAGAGTTCCAGGCTCGGACCACGCAGCTGGGTTTCCTAAAAGCATTTTAACACAAAGGTATAGTTTGGCTCCACCACTTTGTGGTTGTCCAGTGTGTTTGGTAATATGCTTTTAAGACTCTTAACCCAGAGCACCACCCACTCAGCCACAACATCCCACTGTCACTCAGACAAAGGTCAGTCTCTTCGTCGCGTGTGCTTTCTCCTCTGGTTGCCCTGCAGAGCCTGATTCTGAGCCACGCTGAGGACTTCCTACAAGGCAGAACCAACCGCCGTCCACGAGACCACTACGACACCCCCAACCCTCCACCCACCCCCGCCCCAATCTCTACTCCTCATCCTCAGACTGTATTCCCACAGTCACAAGTGGGTGACACATTTTGCACAACCGTGTGTGTGTTTTGTGCCATTTTGGTCCGTCGTTCTGTGAATAGGCCCAGTATAAAGTGTTATACAACGCCATGTCTTTCCCAGCTTTTCGTCCTCGCCACGTCGTGCATCGCCTTCGTCGGGTAGACATAAGTCTGATTTGAAAACGGCCAATAAGTGAGGAAATGAAGACTGAATCTGGTATCAGATGGAGGTTTATGTATTTAAAAAAAATACTGAACTTTTTTTTGGGGGGGGTTGAACTGCAGTAAGGAAATTCCTTTGTTGTTCCCAACACATGATACTAAAAGAAAAGGCGTATTTGGCAACCCGATGGGACTGGGGGGATTGTAAAGAAGAAAGGGCTCCATGAACTAGGAGATGTTTTGACTTGAAATCCTTCACTCTGAGGGAGGAAAAGACACTCGAAATGAAAAAAGAAAGAGCTTTTTTTTTAATCTCTTGTATCGCTTTGTCTGCTTTCCATTTCACTGCTGCAAACAAGTTTTAGAAGAGTTATATCCAAGAGATGCAGACGTACTGCGAGTTCAGGCTCATCGTCCAAGTGTTGTGCATCCCTCATATCAGGAAGTTACACCATATACTATTTAAGTGTGACGAAAAACGTAAACCTCCGCTGTAAATGTGAACAATGGCCAGTCACTGTTGATATTATAGACATTTAAACTGCACTTAAAAGCACATTTGTCTGTAATGAACCAAAACAACTTCTAATTGGACCCTTATCTTCACCACTATGTGTCTGTAAGTGTACATACATTATTAGACCTGTAGTCAGTGTAACGACCTCAATATCAGCTGCTTACTTTACTGCAGAGATAGTATCAAAAGCCCTAATCCACACCAATGTAGCATGAGCTGTTGTCACGGTAACAACATCCTCTCTCTCTTTCCTGGATGGGAGCTGTCAATCAGGGGAGCATGAAGTGGCTGTAGCAGTTTCGGGAAGTGGGGTGGGGTGGAAGAAAACGTGGTTTCATGTCAGCGGCTGAGAAGCGTTGCGTTTTAATGGTATGGCATTCGAACACAGGTCCCGCTCGCACAGCCAGTCATTGTTTGTACAGCAGCCGCGGCCTTGTGTGGCGAAGAGCCGCGAGCAGATTGAATTGTATTGATCAGGTCCTCGGGGCACATACAGTCGGCCCCTCCGGGATTGCAAAATCCTCAGAGTACGCCTGTGAGCGTGAGCGGGCGTGCGTTGAAACTCTCAGAGAAATGGAGTTGGTTTTTTTTGTTTTTTGTTTTTTTGGGGGGGCTGAAACACAAGTGGTTATTTCACGGCTGGGTGGAGATGCCTTGTCCATGTCTGTCAAGGCCACACGAGGAAGCCGAGGGTCGGAGCTTCCGTTTAGCTTGGAAACGCTGCGCTTCTTGATTTCAAACTGGAAAATGTCCAAAACTTAACCTGAAGAGAAAAGGCTGCAGAGCAGAGATGTGTGAACATTTAATGAGTATTTGTTTAAAGTGGCAATCACAAAGATTTTCATCTCTTGAGCCTCTGTCACAGAATAATTTACTGTAACTGTGCCGAGGATGATGGAGGCTGAAACGACGCTCTATTCACAACCGAGCGATGCCGGTGGTGAAAATAATCCTCGCTAAGTTAACGATTATGCAAACCAGACGATACGGCATAAGAGCCAAAGCGAGTAGTGGGAGTTATTATGAAGCAGAAAAGGAAAAGCACCTGCACGGGTCATTAAAAATGCGTCTGCCAAAAAAGACAGAGGTCGCTTTTGCATTTCTTTGACAGGAGCTCGGTTTGAAATATTGTAGGAGGAAAGGAAAAGAAAACAAAGAAGAAAAACAGCCGTACTGAGGTGACAACTCCAACTTTAGCGGAGGTAATTGAATCCTTTCGCTGCACTCTGCTTGAAATCAGATCGCTGCTGCTCACAGAGTGAAAGAAAAAGGCCAGTTATGGCCCAGCTTCATTAAAACAACAGCGTTCCTGTTTTGCTTGCCTTCAGAGTGCCGTGACCTGAAATGAACTGCAATTAGATACCACGGTCCACTTCTAGTACGTTGCACCACAAGGCAAGTCGGCCCATCACACACTCATTTGTCAGTCGTTAGAAACAGCTCCAGTCGTAGATGATCCATCCAGAAAACGAGGCGAAGAGGCCGACTTGAAAGAAAATATGTAGCAAAAAGTCCAAAGACTGAAAAAAAAAAAAAGCTGAGCCTAACGAGCGCTATGGTTGGTTTAACGACGTGGCTGCATGTGGCTGGAGAGCTGGGGTAGATCTGCTGCTGTTTGATGAACTGATGAACCACAGGTGTGTAAGCTGATTGCAGCAAAGCCAAACGAGAAGAGGGCTCAAGTTCAACGCCTGCAAATCAAACACGCGCAGAAAGATCAGACGAGGGGAAAACCACAAGAGATATATGGAGGGGGATGTATTAGAGAAAGAGAAGGGGAAAAGCCACAACAATACTTTTTGATTCTGGATGTTTTTCTATCATTTATACGCTCACACAGACACCGCATTCACTATCTCGCCTAAACACAAAGTCTGCTTTCAAAACGCCATATTGAGCAGTTTATAGTATGTACTTGCAGATGTCGTATGTTATATACCTCTAGAAAAACAGCAATTAGAAACCAGTCACATGACCACTCTGACCATCTTCTGCTTGACTGGCGCATTGCATTATGGGATATAGTATGCAAAGTAGTCTAGTCAGTTGTAACCTGAAGATGTTGTGTTGTTGTTGGCGAAATCGGTGAAAAGAGTCCTCGACTTACAACGCCGCAAAGTAACCTGATTTTCAACGTAGACTGGGACTCACCTACATACGCCTTTACTCACGGAGGTGAGTCTGGAGAGGCGGAGCCTGCAGAAGGTGCTGGAGATACTGGGGCAGGTGAAGAGTCTGGCTTATGCTTGGGAGTTAAGAAGTTCCCCAAATAAAGACACAAATGAGAGCTAATGAATGTAGTACAATCCAATACAGGTATACAACTGGTGTCTTCCTCGTATAGTGCTGCGTAACAACGTATTCGTCCCGTCAACTAGTTCCCGTGCAAATTATGTTTTGATGTCATAATGATGTCACAAGTATTTCTTAATAGATTTATGGTTGATGGCGCCATAACCACGAAACGCCACGTAACCCGAGGACCGCCTGTACTAACTAGAGTAGTATGCAGTTTCTTAAAATGCGAATAACGGAAAAGATGGGAACCATCCCCTCCATCCTTTAAGACACATAAACCTCGGTTCCTGTGGTATTACTGCACATTTCTAACCAATAACCACAGGTGTTGTTGAATCAATTATGACATAAGTCTTTGAAATGCCACTTTAAACACATATTGACTTAAAAACAAGAATGTAAAAGTGAAGTTAACCTTCAACAACCTTTACTGTTGGAGGTTAAAGTAGGTATGACAATAAGGCAAGATTTAAGTTAGCTAAGCTCAAAATAAACGCTGCCTTTAACAAAACAACAGGCAACACGGAAAACTTTAATAGTAGTGCGTCTTTCCACTGTGAATAACTGTAGCAGATGTAGCAGATTTGATGTGAGACTGAAAAGATCCAGGAACTATTTACGTTGCAGCTCATTACATACATGGAAGTGCACGATGAGGAAAGAAATAACATAATATATTCGATAGTGAACTTCAGAGATGAACAGGATTTTGCACCTTTTTAAATATAACCAAGAAATTGTTGGAAGTGCAATAAATAAATAAATAATCTAGTAATACTTACATTTGCTTTGACTTTTATATACAGACGGCATAAACCCGAGGCATTTCATATTTTGTCTCATTTCGCCCATGATTTCAAATCATTCATTCATCAATAACTGACATGAGACCCTGGAGGCAAAACAATTCAGAATCACATCAGTAAAAAGACTTTCGTGCAAATAAAATAAGTCATCACAGTCTACAGGTCGAAGGAGATGGATCATCACACAGAGCTGAGATTTTAGAGCCACGTATGCCTTCATGACATCTTTTCAGCGCCTGCGCATTTTTCAATTAAAAACTACGCCCTTTACATGGTGCAAAGACATGGCAGAGGAGGTGGAGGCTAAAAAGTGCTCTGTCTGCAGTTTAGTGGTCTCAAGCAGTAAATTAGTGGAGAATTTGAAATGATAAACCCAACAAAGACGAGAATAACAGCAGCATTATAGCCTAATAAAGGCTTTTCTTTTAGTGTATTAGGCCCAAAAAGTAAGAGTAGGTTTAGAGCAGTATATTAGTAAAATGTTGTAAATCTGTAAAACGATAGGTTTACACTGTCTGAAGTGAGATAAAAGTCAAAATAAATGTAAAAATCACCTTTTCAATTTAAAGTTTTAGTAATAAATATCCCAGACTACAGAGTGATAACAGACTGCTTTATAAACAGGAAGAAATCGGATATCTTTACTGAAACTGATTAAGGAAAGTGAGAGGGGTGGGTATTCCGTTGAAGAGAAAGTGAAATTTTTCCACGGTGTTTCTGGCTCTGACATCCAGGTATAACCAGCTTGAGATATGGTTTCTGCGCCAAGGTGTCCGGGGACTTGCCTGAACTGGCCGAGCCAACAGTCTCCGGCGTGAGACGTCTGGCACGTACTCTTAGACTGTAAAGACGCCAGGAGGGCGACGGGACAAAAAAAAAAAAAAAAAAACACAAAACATTATTGCACAAGAACTTGGAAACACACCGGGTTGCATGAAAAATGCACACACAAACAAAACAAAACAAAAAAAGAGCCCAACTTTGTGTGTTAATTACAAATTCACACACAAACAAGCTGACATGTTTCACGCTGACGAGGCATAAACTTGTGGACGTGACACCTCAAACATAATGAAAGCAAAAGATATTTCTGAATTTTTTTATTATGTTTAAGATTTCTTTTTTCTTCTTTTTTTGTATTTTTAGGGGCATGCAAAAATCTCTACTCCCCATTTATCTACATATAAGGTGCCTAATGATGGATATTAATGATGAAATTGATATATATTGATGAGTATATATAATAAAGTCATTAATCTTAATGTACTCTGTCTTCTGTTTTTACTACTGCGACCTGATACATAGTGAACACACTGAAATGTGTTTTATTAACTGCTCGTAGTTAATGTACCCTCAAATTGTGAAAGCATTTGTTGTCTAGATCAGTGGTTTTCAAAGTAGGGGCCGTGGCCCCCTGGGGGGCCGTCAGGGGGCCAGATGTGTTCCAGTTGTCCTTGGAACTCGTCTTTATTAAAATCCTTTACAATATATTTTATGTTAAGACTGTTAAGTTTCTATGGTAAAAAAGCAGCAAGTTGTTGTTGACAATAACAACAACTTGGGTTTGGGGGTCCCTGGCATGAAAAAGTTTGGGAACCCCTGTTCTAGATAACGTATGTTTTTGACCGGATGGAAATGAACATCATACATGATTTTTAAACCTCGGGGCAAGCCGTTTTGTTTGATTTTCCCTTTAAAGACCTGAAAAGTAAACTTTTCTGTCAGTCCGAGGAGATACACACAGCCGTGATTAACAATGTTTGCCCTTGTTCGATTTTGTGTCCCCATGAATATTTAAAAACAAGTAAAATACAACTTCAGTTACTGGTGGGATTTTTTTTTTTTTTTTAATTAGTCTCATTATTTTTAGACATAAAACTAAAAGGATTTTCTTAGATGGCATGGCATCACAATGCTTGATATCCGGGAAGATTTATCTCGAATGTCTAAGTTTTGGACATTAATAAGTGATGTTGAAGTTTTAATGGCATTGAGATTTATTTTTCAGTCTTTTCTTTAGAGATAAACAGAAACTAAAGGAGCCAAAATCTCTTCGACATCCTAATCAATATTTGTGCACAGACTCATTAAATTCGTGGTTGCTGACGGATGTCACGCAAAATATTAAATTTACTGTCATTTTAGAGTCATTTTGTTCTGAAAACTGATTTTTATTTTGTGCACGGACGTTATTCAGTAAAAATGACCAACTGATAAATCAGCCAACATATTAATTGGTCTCCCTCCAGTATTATCAGTGTATTTTTCTTTTTGCATCTTAAAGACACTTTCAAAAAATAAATACAAACGCTCAAATTAATCTTTTAATGCCTGATATATGAAATACTATACAGAAAATCATATTTACATTTTTTTATTATATTAAATGTTTGTTTTAAATATTGAAATTAAAAACATCCTATTTTGTTTTTAAAAGTTAAAGTGCTGGAAAAAAAACAAGTTATTCATTTTTAATAAATGCATGTCTTATTAGACTGAAACCAGTTTATGTTTGGCCTTTTGCACTAAATGATGCCAGTTCTTGTTAAAATGTTTTACACAATGAAGATTATTTCAGGGCTTACTGGTTAGCACTGTTGCCTCACAGCAAGACGGTTCCTGGTTTGACCCCCGGGCCCGGTTTCTGGATCCAACAGGAGTCTTTCTGGACAGACTTTGCATGTTCTCCCCATGCTCTCATGGGTTTCCTCCCACAGTCCTAAAAACATGTATGTTTCTGTGTGTGCCTTCCCGTGTTCGCAGGGTTGCAGCAGGAAGGGTATCTGGTGTAAAACTGGGCCAAATCAATGTGCAGACTTTGATCCGCTGTGAGGGATTAAGCCAAAAATGGTTGATAAAGATCGATTACTTAAACAGTTATCTGTATTATAAAGTAGATTTCAGGGTAAATCTGTGTATTTGCTTTATAAATATTCCAGTGGGGCACATGCTCTGACAAGTTTTTATGTTTAAAAATAAGAAAAGAAAAAGAATTTAACCTTTTACGTATTGAAACGTGCTTTTTGTTTCTAAAGAAACCGTACCTCTACATGGCATCTTTGAATGGAGGTAAATGGATGCCCTACAAGCTCAGAGCATACTATTTAGTATTTAAGCCGGGGCATGCTGCCAGGGGGAGGTGGGGTGAGGCAGGATTAGGTGGAGAACAGGCATGAGGGATGAAGAGAAAAAGAGAAATGACAGAAAATCGCTAGCAGTCAGTCCCCCGCCTGCCTCTGTTGAGACCTGCAGAAAACCCTCTCAGCACTCGGGGCTCTTTTCTCTTGCCTGGAAGAGATTCCAGCTTTCTTTTTTTTGCTGTTGTGTGTATATGCGAAATTTATCTCCAATGTTTTTTTTTTTCCCTTCACTTTCCGTTCTGCTGCTCTGATTCTATCCATCACTCATTCTGTACATGTCGGCATCTGAGAATGTATATGAAACATGTGCCTTCTGACTAATTCATTTCCTTTCCTCTCTCTCTCCTTGCTCCCAACTTACCGCCTCACACTTTTCATCTCTCACCATTTCTTTCCTTCAGCAGCAGATACTCCTACAAGGGTTTCTTAATTTCTCTGTTCTTATTCATAAATTGGCGTTCCCTCTCTCTCTCTGTCTCTCTCGTTTCCTCCCTCTCCTGTCACCGCATCATCCTTACACTGCCTGTTGTACACAACACTTTGCATTCCCATCTTCTTCTTCTTCTTCTTCTGCCACACATTCATGTCAAGCACAAGCAGGCGGCTGTATGAATTAAACATCTTAGACAGTGCACACACTGGGCCCCTTTAGTAGTGTCAGGATGAGCCCTGGCTCGGAGATAGGGGGTCTCGGACCACACACCGCGAGTGTTTGTCTGTGTGTGCATGTGTTTGGGTGAGCGTTACTCAGTACTTGCCACTTCATCATGCTGAGAAGCAGGGGTTATCGCATCTGTGTCCTTTCATGTTTTATTGTCGGAGGGAAAAAGAGCAGGAACCGTTTGACTAACCAGGTTTCTGTGTCTTCCCTGTTCTCATGCCTTTTCCTTTGCTGTCCTTGTCTCTTCATGTTCCTTGATGATATATCCTGTTTTTTTTTTTTTTTTTGTTATTCGGTAAACTTGGTCAAGACAGTATCTTTTGCCCGGAGACAGCTGGAATGGGCTCCAGGAGTTTTCTTTGACCCTGGATGGGTATAAGCAGGTATGGAAAACAGCCAGATGAGGTAGCTTGGGTATCTGGTGAGGATGTCTCCTGAACGCCTCCCTGGTAAGGTTTACCGGGCATGTCCCACTGGGAGGAGACCCCGGGGAAGACCCAGGACACGTTGGAGGGACTATGTCTCTCGGCTGACCTGGGAACACCTCGGGATCCCCCCCAGATGAGCTGGACGAAGTGGCTGGGGAAGTCTGGACCTCCCTACTTAGGCTACTGCCCCCACGGCCCGATCACTGATAAGCAGAAGACGAAGATGGATGGGTTTTCCCCTTGTTTTATTCCCTCCCTTTCATTACAACTTTTATCCTTTACATGTATCACCTCGCTTTTCATCACTCTTTGTTTTTAATTCATATTGTTCCTCACCCCTCCACCACTCTTCTCCAAATCTACCCCCCAGCCCCACATCCACCCTCTTTTTCCTTTTCACCCTTTATCTTGTTCTCACTGATACTTTTATGACATGGAAACCTTTCAAACTGATGTTCCTTAATGTGTTGAGGATCAAGCTGGATCTGAGTGGGCGCCATGCATCAATATCCGTGCGTCTGCTTGCTTCATTATCTCTGCGCTAGTCGGTATCTGCGAGGGGAAGACATAAGAGTGTCCATCACCAGTGTATCTTTGCAAAGCTGTGCACTCATGCAAGTGGACGCCAAGAGAGCCTTTCCTCCTCGTAAGGAGATTAAGCCTCCTTATCTGGCATTCCTGTGTTTTGATTCAGGCAAGATCAAGCGGACATCGTCATGGTTTATGCTCTCACTTTTCATGGGGTTTTATCTTGCATGCTTTACCATGACGGTTATCAGAAAAACACAAGACTATCAACTGCAGGGACATTTGTAAGTCAGGGGTCAAATAAGAGGAAGGCAAACTGTGTTCGCTGGACAACTACAGGACATGAAAACTGGGACGGTCCATTTGGGAAAACTTTCTTATTAGTATTCATGCACCTTAAAAGTAAAAGTTTCTACACTTTTATGTGTAAAAAGGCTCAAGTCAAGTTATGTAAATGACTCAGTGTTTTTTTTTTTTTTTTTGGTTCCTTAATTTTAGCTTTATGTACGAGATCACATAGATTCCTAGGATAAGTGTAACCTCCATATTTGTTCAAAAAAAACCTTTATAATGACTGTAATTGTTAGACGCCATCAAGATCCATGATATGGTCAGTGTGATATGAAATTATTATTTTGAGGGTAAAGTCTCATTGGCTTCGTTTAACACAGCATTCAGTGCATAAGTTAACATTAAAACAAACAATAAAGTGTGCACTATTGTATAGAAAAAGTGCTTTGTCAACCTGAGCGCATTAACGCATAAGTTGATGAGGTTTCTAAAGACATAAAACAGCCTTATACTTAGCAAAGCAATGACTGTCATGGTGGCTGCACTGTATGCCTCAGTCCTTAAAGAGACCATTTCCAGCCTTTTTTTTTTTTTTTTTTGTCATATCTATGATAATCCTACCCATAAAACCTAAAAACAGTTTATATAAATACTATATAATGATAAAGAAAAATATCACGAGTGATGCTACTTCCTTAAAAATGTTGTCTTAAGTGTTTTCTGATGTCTTGAGGGTCCTAAGTTTTGATTAATAATGTCATCCAACTCCTGCTGGCAGGAACAGAACACAGGCCTCCAGACCATGGTGAGATAAAGAAGACTTTTAGATGTTTCTTATCTCTTCATTAAGGACAGTTCCAGATATCCAGCCATGAATCCGTCTTTTAACTTCTTATCCAGGTTCAGGTCATGACGCCAGCAGCCTAAGCAGAGATGCCCAGATCTACCTGCTCCCAGCCATCTTCTCCAGTTATTCCAGGAGGACACCAAAGACATTCCCAAGTTAGCCGACTGGTATAATGTCCAGCATGCCTCAGGTCTGCTTCGGGGCCTTCTCACAGATGGACATGTGTGAAAGGAGGTAGCCAGGAGACATCCTAACCAGACTCCCCAGTCATCTAAATTGGCTCTTCTCGTTGTAGAGGAGTATTGGCTCTACTCTGAATGATCCCAGGAGGTATGTTGTCCAGGGCAGCTGCCCCTGGCAGGGTCTCCCAGACCAAATTGGTCCTGGGGGACTGGTCGGGCTAAGCGTAATTCAAATTACTTGTGGTATAGCAAGAGATCAAGGGCTTAATGTCCTTTCCCAGGAATAGAGTTGCTTTGAACCCCATCCTGGGATCAGGTCTGGAGAAGGGGGCTCCTTGTGGCCAGACCTTTACCAATCAGGTCCAGCTGAGCTCAGTAGTAAGGGGCTACATGGGTTTGCCCTCCTGTGAGTTCCCCACATACAGGTCTGGGAACCAGCTTAAGGCTGGCCTGCTGACCCCCAGCTGTTGAAACTGGTTCCAGCTTTGGAGCTACACATGAATTAGTTACAAATGTTAAAATAAATGCACAAAGCTACTTACATGGACAAGTACTGTAGTATGTGGTGGCGGGACCAGCTGAAGACTGGGAACAATTACAGCCTGACTGTTCACGTTCAGCAGTACCAGGACTTTACTTTTTGATTACGTTGGACCTAAATGGAGTTTTTATATCTACAAAGTTGGCGTTGATGTCAGTGGTTGATATTGAGTACTTTGTCAATAAGACTCTTCACTAAGAAACATTTACTTTTCATTTCATCATTTTAAAGATATTTGATATAAACAAGTGTGTACTTCAAAAAATTCTGGTGTCTAGGGAAGATGAAATTTTATAACAAAGGTCATACGTTAGGATGGCTTTGACAGATTTAGTTGTTAGATAGTGAGATGCAAATATGCTGAACTTTTCTTAGAGATACAGTGGTCTAAGATAACAAGTGCCATTACATAGTTCTGATTTCTACAAAAGATCCTGAAAAATAAACTAATTAAAAGGAAATCTAATTTCCAGATCTGCTATTTAATATAACTTAATAATAACCTCTTTATTTCTCAAATATATTGGGATTTCCCTCTCGTGTTTTTGGTAATCAGCTCAGCCATTTATCTTTTAAAACGTACTGTCTACTAAAAGATGCACACAAAATAGTGTTAACTGAGGATTTGATGTTAATTTTACAGGTGGGCTAATTCAGATTTCCTTTTCTGTTTGTATACGTTACAGCAACAGCTTACGATTTATGTCCTTCATTTCCTTCAAATGTTGTATTCATATTTGACATTCTTCCAGATCTGCAAGGAAATGTTTCCTGCTCAGTCTCCCGTGGCGGTACCGTAGCTGAACAGGGATGATACAAATCAGCAGATGCTTCTTCTCTGGTGACTCGTCCCAGCACCTCACACAGCTACGTGCTCTGAGATGTGACATCACGGAGGTGCCACGGTTATTACCGCCGTGTTTATGTCTCAGATAGTGTCAATTATATCTGCGATGTGATGAAGGTGAAACAAAAGACAGCGCTCATAAGCTGCATTTCTTCCCAGAGGGTGTGAGTGTGATCTTTTTTTTTTTTTTTTTTGAGATCGTGCATGTATCTTTGCTCTACAGGTAGTGCGAGAAATGAAACCCCCAACCTTTTCCCCCTCCTCCTGTTCGGTACTGATGGAACATGCCAGAGCCCCGACTGAGAAGCCAGAACCTTGGGGGCCTCCAGGACGGAGGGGTGCTGTGTTGCTCGCTCATTAAGCAGCCCTGCGCCTGACCTTAATGATATCCGCAGGCACGTTTCCCCTCTGCGGCCCTTACGCTGATCTTATTCACATTTACCCCCGCTTCTCTTTTTGCCTCCCCATCCTCTGTTTGGGTGAAGACGCTGAACCCGTCTGGTGGTGGGAATTCAGGAGAGAGGCTCTGTCACAGTTGCCCTCTAATGAGCAGCTTCTCTGTGTGCCACCGGCTCCGACGGAGCCAAGATGGCCGACACGTTTCACGCTGCTGTGCCTTGATCTGTCGGATTTGTAAGTGACTGGCTTGATGGCTTCATGGTGGAATGATGCCATGTCAGAGAAAAAAAAAAAAGGAAAACAAAATAAAATAGGATAACAAACACAGCAGAAGAAGTGATGTAACACGCTGCCTTTGGTGAGAAATAGTCTATTCCTGTTTTCAGTGGTACACAAAACTGGGACAGCGAAGTGTGTGGTGGTGCTAATACCCAAAAGAGTTTAAGTAAAGGCCTGTTTGATGTCATCGCTGCTTTCATCCGCCGTCTGTACGAGTCAATATTCATTTAGAGGCTTTTCATTCTGCCTTTTTTTTCTACCTGTGCAGGGGATGTTTGATGCCAGAGTATATCCAGAGTCTTGGTTGGTGATTAACATCTGCCTTGGGATTGGGGTTCTGAAAATCCCACGGGACCCCACAGCAGACCTCACAGGAGTGGGCAGCTGTTAAGCTGCTGCAGGCAGACCAAAGCTAAACTTCAGTTAACTGTGCTTTGTTTGTTTGAACACAGGTATGACGTTTATGGGAGGATTACAGCAGAACTTTACGGTCCAAATGCAAAGACTGGACAAGTCCGTCAAGAGTCTCTTCGTAAGATAACTTGATCATAGCGTTAGGATGCCACTGGTTTGGTATTTTCCTTCATTGTTGGTGTATTTTCTTGATAGAAATCTGGACAATGTTTTTTTTTTTTTTTTTTTGCAAATAGCTTTACCAAATGGAACCACTTATTAAACGATCAGTAGGAGCAGGAGTGGAGAGCAATGATCAAAATTCCAGTGGAAGTGGGTGGTAAAAGAACAGAAACACTGTGGGAGTGGGCAGTAATGGTCAAACATCCAGCGGGAGGGAGCAGCCATGAGTGGGATTAAGAAACGTCTCCTGTCATGCAGGGCTTTGCATCAGTGTCTCCAATGACACACCACCACCACCACCACCACCACCACCACCCTCCCAGGAGTGTGACTGTGCCAGTCACAGTTCAGGCTCGTCTTAGAGCCTGATAATCAATAGAAATGGGTCATTTATAGTTATCAGCATTAAATCAACTTTAAATTCACCAGCTGTGGAAAATTTTAATCCACACATTAATTCTGTTTTATTTCCTCGACTCTCTGTTGGAAAGTTATTTATTGTTTTCAATGAACATGTGTATTTTTCATAGTTATTTTTAACGCTAACTACCAGACAGCTGCAGGTGATGAATGAGAAGAACAAACAATGTTGTGCAACATTACACATGAATTCTGGTCACGCATGGATCTCGTAAAGTTCTCTAAACTGTTGAGCAATATCCTTTCATTTGATTCGCACATTTGAAAGTGTATCGCTTTCACTTTGTTTTTAACTTTCAGTGATCTGTAAATGCTGGTGTTTACAATACACTTGTGTCCAGGAGACAAGACGAGGTCAGAGGGTCATGTTAGCCGACCGTCATGCCTGGAAGTCCTGCTGTGACTTTGCCTTGAAACACAGATTACATTTCCTCCACATGATCACAGCAGGGGGGTCTCGCTATCTCTCTCTCTCTCTCTTTGTAGTTTGTACTATTACATTTGCGCCATCCCCTTTAATTGCCAGAGATGTAGACAAGCTTTTTGACTTTAGAAAGCAAAGTGCTATCCCCACAGCAGCACTTTGCATAAAATGCTTTAGATCATGAACGTACTCTGAGATGTGCGCAAGATGTCCTTTAGGCCTGCAACAAATTATCAGAAACAAACATTTGTAAAACTGCAGAAGCACATGAGAAAAATGCAGAAGCCAAACAGCTCCGGCAGAGATGTGAACATTTTGCAAGCACCTTCTCTGGTTTTCATGATTGATCTGTGTTCTTAAGAGACAGACGAAGATAGCTAAAAGCTAACATTTAATAAATCTATAGGTCCAACTACACTGATCTACCACACCACTGAGAAAACAATCAGAATTACTGTTTATATTTGTTTTTCAAGAGAAAGATTATAACATTTCTACCCTCTGCGTTTTCTTTAAATCATCATACCGTATATGTATATTTTCACACCACTAATCTGTCAGAGATTGCAGATTTAGTGCCAAGCTGAAAGTGAAAACTGAAATAGATTTCAGTTGTGTAATGTGTTGGTGCTGTTGAATAGAAAAAAAAAACAACAATGACCTCTGTGGATTTTCTCATCTTCTGAATGAAATATGTGAATATTGGTGAATTTTGTATAAGTTGCAAAACATATGGGGAACACAGGAGCTCAGTCCTGCCTTCAGCAATAACAACTCTGTGATGACTTTTTAATCATTATACAATGTAATAACCTAATGAGGATTATAAAGTTGCCTACTTTGTGGTTTGTTAAACCCAAACTTAAATAAAGGTAGAGTTGGGTGTCTGTTTCTCCAGTGGGAGCTATCCTCTGGGATTGTCAATTTCCAGTGGAGGAGGTATCAAAACAGGCTGAGAAACACCAAGGAGAAGAGGCCCAGGTACAAAGTGGTTCCAGGAGGCTTGGGCAGGTGAGGCAAGAATTACTGGATATTCAAATGTAATTATTATACACTGCAGCGGCGTTAAGCCGCGGCGCGTTATTGCGCGAACTAAGATAAGCGACGATCGGTCTTTGGCTCCCAAAGTAAATTTTAATTCCCCTTACAGAGAGCATCCTTCACATCTTCTTTAAAACTTTCACGAAGTGAGTGGCCAAAATATTGCTGCCGCCAACACGGTTCCGTTTTCGCAAAATGAATTCTTGGATCTACTTTAATTGGCGCCGGTGACAAGGCCGTTATAAAGATATAGGCGCAGGGATCTAGTTTTGGTGACGTGTCGACCGAGCAAGGAGCAATGGCGCCGACAGCGTTTGAATTTAGTGTTTTTGTAAATATTATAATTTAAAAGTGAAGAAATGGCCATATCTTGTTAATTAAATTGTAATAGTTATAAAATCGTGTCACCTTACTTTGAACCAGGGTATACCATTTATTTATTTATTTATGTCTTCGCGAGCGATAATAGAAGTACATATCAATGATTTAGAACACAGAGAGAAAATGGCGGTTCGCGGATCACCCAGCGTTTCAAACTCGCGACCGGCCTCTCCTTGAACCCTCCCAACATCGTGGCTTAATGCTGTCGTACTGTACTTGTAAGTGGGCTGGTCAGAAGTGACGATCACTAAGATTAAACTGATTCTGAAACATGAGACAAAGATGGACTCGTGCACAACACGTGTACGATCCAGAGAGAGACAAACAGAGCCCACACAAAGTCAGGCCCACACAAATAATTATTGATTTGAACTGAACTGACTTAAAATAATGCAAAAAAGAAAAGGAACCAACTCCTGTTATGCAAATGAAAAACATTTTTTTAATATAAGTAGAATTGAGAAGACTGGTCAGAACTGACTGGGGTTGTCAGATAACCTTTTTTTTTTTTTTACAATTGTGCCATGAAAGAAAAACATCTCAGCATCCTGGTCAGCCATGAACAGAAATTTGAGTGTGCAGTGCAGCCAAAGACTGGAAATGGCAGTGTGGCTGAATGAATCTCAATTTTAGACCAGGCTGCAGATGGTAGGGTCAGAATTTGGCACGAACAAGAACATGAATCCATGTACCCAATCTGCTTTATACATTTTCCCAGCATTCTTTGATTTTTTTTTCTTTAATTAGTGTGTTTTAACTGTGCAGTCTATTGCTGTATTTTTAGTAACTGTTCATTCCTTTTTATTTATTTTCTAATTGAATTTTCCAAATGACAAATTTCCCAGATATTACACTGTTTTATCAGCATGAAGAAGATTCTCAACAGGATATTTTAAAGATAGCTATGCAAGCATCTCACTACATTAAGGAAGACCAGATGGAGAATTTTTGGAAAAAGACTTTTTGATATTCAGTGTTGGGAATATAAAGGCTTCATCACAAAATAGGTTTTCCTTTCTGAAATACTACATTAAAATAAGATAAAAATTGTCATGTCCAATACTAATCCAGACTTATTTGGCAGAAATCTCACTGGGAACCTACGCCAGAATGCTGTTTGTGGACTTCAGTTCTGTGTTCAGCACCATTCGGCCAGCTCTGCTTCAAGACAAGCTCTCCCAGCTCAACGTGCCTGACTCCATCTGCAGGTGGATCACCAACTTCCTGATGGATCGAAGACAGTATCTGTGCCTGGGGAAGAACAAATTGGAGACTCAGATCAGCACCGGTTCCCCTCAAGGCTGTGTTCGTTCACCTCTGCTCTTCTCCCTGTACACCAACTGCTGCACCTCCAGCCATCAGTCTGTGAAGCTGATCAAGTTTGCAG